>CM068348.1:9921716-10044216 GCA_034769755.1 Odontamblyopus lacepedii | reverse complement strand
AAATGACAAAGAAAAAGCTCATGTAGTCAGATATACAAAACATACAAATGCACTTTTATGTCAAAGACACTGAAATTTGGAGACCTGGTCAAATATAAAACAAGCCAAATCTTATTTAAAGCGAAACTCAACCTGCTCCCAGAAAACATCCAAAAACCGTTCTGCACAAATGAATTCAAACACAACCTGAGAGGTCACATGAATAAAAATAAAATGAAATATGCAAAGAGTTGTTGCTTTTCTTCTCTTCAGTGTAGTAAGATGCATTTTCATATTTTTATATTTTAAGTACATAAAGTCTTGTTCCAGTGGTCGATCATTTTACTTGTGAAATTTACTGAAATCATGGTCAAACTTTCCTAATATAGTTCTGATAGTGATAATAGTGATAATATTCCTTGTTTCTATATCGTTTTATTTCTATTGCATCGAGTCGATCTGTTCCCAGTTTGTGGCAGCAGGTAAAAAAAGCACCTCTGGGTTTGTAATAAAATCTGTCCAGTTTGGAATTAAAAAAAACTAAATAAAATCATTGATTCAACACTCAGCAGAGTTAAATAAAACTAACAGCTTATTATCATCATGCAAGAAAATTTTAAAGCTCGACTCTGAATTGCCATAAGCAAAAGCAAAACAAGCATCTTAAATTTTTTACAAAACTCAAATTCACTGAAAAGTCCCGTTTCCCTGTAGTAAACTCGATCCTCCCAGAGCCACGTGGAAAAACAAGCTTCGAAATACAATCAGAATAATGGAAAACTCGCACCGTTGCCGTGGCGATTAACATTTCAAAACTCAATGTTACATCGTCGGAACGAGCGAAAGTCCTCAAAATGTCACCTCTTCACGCCGCTCAGCTTCTTTTTATCGGCGACATTTTGAGAAGCATTCGGAAGATCCTGTGTTTCCTTTTAAACTGATTTGCCTAAAGTCCAGAGTGAAATTTCTCTATTTTCATACAGTTTGTTTGAGTGTAAAACAAAGTACCTCCATTCCTCACCAACATTTTCGACGTTTTATTGAAGCATTTTGAGCTTTGTTTGCTCATTGTTTCCATAGAAATCTGCTTTTTTTTTTCATTCTCGTGTTTGGAAGATGATTTGTTTCTTCTGATTTTGAATGTTAAATATCGTTGAATTTCTCAACTTCAATTTCTTAACTCTGAAAAAACATGTTTGAATTATTTTTATTTAGAATTTTAGATGCTGAAATTTTAAGTGTATTTTTTCCAACATGTTTTAAATAAAAAAAATAAATAAAAAAAACACCTATTCTTTTTAATATTCAGCACAGATATTTTCATTGCTTCTGCCTTGGCATCCTGCAAATTATTTTCACTACAAATTTTACACTTTTGACTGTTGAATTTGAGGGCTTGGAATTATTCTTGCTGAATATTTAAAAGGTCATTTTTTTTATATTGAATTTTAAACACTGAAAATCTGTCTGAAGCGCTGTAACTCAGATTAGACCTTAATCTGAGTCTTATTTTAAATCTGTAAATCTGAACTGACTCCTCTGGAACTACAGAAAGAGAACCTTGTGTCTCCATGGTAACTGCTGAACATTCACCATAGAGATACATGTAGAACTCCCCATGATGTCAGTGTAAAGTGTCAGTAGGGATCCTAGAATGTTGTAATGCTATGTGAGCGCAATATTGTTAATCGCTACGGCAACGATCCTAATTTTTACCATTCTGAGACTCATGGATAATATGAACAGACTCTTTCCATGGACGGTCTCTTCCTCTTTCTCTTAGACCTTCTGCCAGGAGGAGATCTGCAGCCCGGAGAAGAACACCTGGTACCTTCTCTTCCACATGATGAAGCAGGCCACAGCGCAGACCAGGGCCTGGGCCAGGTTCAGGAGGATCTGGACCAGGAAGAACATGGGCAGGTCCGCGGTCAGGTAGCCGCAGTCGTCCACGTCCTGGTAGCTGAAGGTGCGAGCGATGGGGTCCTGGGGCTCCATGGTGCACACGCAGTCGGGCCCCGTGCGCTCACAGGTGAAGCTGGTCACCTGCGTGTAGTGATGCCCGGCGAACGCCACCACCAAGACGGAGATGACCAGCCCCACGGAGCAAAGGATGAAGTACAGGAGCTAGAGACAGAAACGAGAGTGAAAATAGGGAAAGGTATAGGAAGGTTCACACAGGTTCACATAAAAAGAGTTTCTGGTGGAGGGTTTGTTACCTTCTAAATTCTCAGACATGTTTTAAAGCTGCACTGTGTAACTTCTAAAATATTCTCCTTGGAGTTTACATGGAAATAATAATTGTGAATTGAGGTTTCCATGGAAACAGGTTAAATGGTCTTTATTTAATAGTTCTCAGTGTCTGGGGGTGGGGAAGGTTCTGCCTGACAGTGACACAAACGTATTTCCGTCTTTGGGAAGAAAACCCACACTTCAGCTGCTCCCGGCTTTTCTGTCATCTCGGTTTGTCGTTTTGCCGCCGACACAAACACGATCCAAACTTTTTCCGCAGTGTTTCCAAGAGTGTTGGAGAAGGAGGAAGAAGACAAACTGAGTCTGAGGCTGCCACACCTCAGCCCACTCCCACATCCCGCTCACAAATCCAAAGAGATGTGGAGGAAAGTCCCAAGAGACGACTGGAGGAGCCGGATCGTCCGGATCGCATCAGAAGGACGAGCCAACGAGCACCAACCACCGGGATTATTTTGAAGAAGAAGAAACGTTTACATGATCCAGGAAGAAATTCATTCATCTTTAAAATCAGAACAGTGTTTACATGGACTTTTTAAAGCAGAATTATTTTTTATTCTAAATTCAATTATTTTTACTCATCATTAAAGCTCTCATATAAACGTGGCAATTGCTCTGCCTGGAATGTTCCACAGTGTGACATTAAACAGCTCGACTTTACATTTATTCAATCACAGGTGGTTTTAGAGCTGAAAATACCTAGAAAAAATAACTGTGAGCGGGGTCGCCCCTCCATAGATTTGACCTGTAACTTGGTCTGGTTTGGTCTCCATGCAGACAGAAAGGTTTAATGCCATACTGTGGAACATTTCAGACAAATCCCATCTCCATGGAGAAAAGCTTTTGATGGAGCCTCCACTAGAAAAGTTACACAATGCACTTTACCTTAGTTTAACAGCCTTGTGTTTGTCTGTCTATATCTCCAAAGCTCCAAATGCTCTGTTCCACCTTGTGATGTCATGAAGTGGTAGTTTTCAAGTGAACAGCTCCTTTTACCTTTAAAGAAACAAAACCCAAATCCAGGGCTGTTTGTGACGAGGAAACAGTGTAAAATCCTCCATAATCGTGGGTTTTTGCAGCTCAGACGTCACAGTTGCAGATTTCAGACCCGTGTGTGGTCTGAGGACATGTGCTCCGCTAAATGAAGGGGTTTTTTTTTGTCCCGAAGTGTTTTTAATCAGAAAATCCACAGGCTGATTAGACTCGTGTCTCATGACCCAGAGACCGGGCTCCAGAGGAAACAGAAACACAAAGACACGATTCACAAACACACAAAACACACAAAAACACACGAGCAACGCAATATGGCGGATGTTCTCAAAGCCTGGAGAAATAAGAAGCAAAAAGGGAAGGGCATCTGGCTTAAATATCATGCACTGTGTAACTTTTCCACCTGGAATGAGCACAGAGGAAATGCTGCTTCACTGTGTAACTTTTCTGCTGGAGGGTCCGTCACCTGCTGGTCTCCATGGAGATGTTATTGCTTCGTCTAGAATGTTCCGCAGTAAAGATTAAAACTGTCTTATCACGACAGACACGAGCGGGTCACAGCACTATGCTACATTACAGGTCAGATCTGTGGAGAGGAGTCCCTGTTCACAGAAGGAATTATTGTATTTTTGAGGAACAGAAACACCTGTGATGAATGAATGAGAGATGGAAATGTTTAAAGTCATACCACGGAACATTACAGGCAAAACAGACAGACAGACAGTTGTTCCTCCAGTCCAGCCTGTGTCCACATGGCAGAACTGGAGGACGACTGTAACGCTGTGGACAAGAAGAGCAGGAGGAGACTTCCAGAGAAAGCTCAGGTCTTTCACTGTGTGCAGCAGGTTCCTGGAGTCTGTGGGGCCCCTGTACTTCTCTGTGGTCTAGTCTGTGGGGCCCCTGTACTTCTCTGTGGGGCCCCTGTACTTCTCTGTTAGTTGGATCGATAAACTGATCCGTAAAGCTGGACATGTGTGAGCTGGAGACATTTGTCACAGTGACACGAGGGCAAACTGCTCTCCAGACTATAGAGGGACAGATAATACTCCCTACAACTGTACAACTCACCTTATGTACCAGATAATACTCCCTACAACTGTACAACTCACCTTATGTCACAGATAATACTCCCTACAACTGTACAACTCACCTTATGTCACAGATAATACTCCCTACAACTGTACAACTCACCTTATGTCACAGATAATACTCCCTACAACTGTACAACTCACCTTATGTCACAGATAATACTCCCTACAACTGTACAACTCACCTTATGTCACAGATAATACTCCCTACAACTGCACAACTCACCTTATGTCACAGATAATACTCCCTACAACTGTACAACTCACCTTATGTCACAGATAATACTCCCTACAACTGTACAACTCCCCTTGTGTCACAGATAATACTCCCTACAACTGTACAACTCACCTTATGTCACAGATAATACTCCCTACAACTGCACAACTCCCCTTATGTCACAGATAATACTCCCTACAACTGTACAACTCACCTTATGTCACAGATAATACTCCCTACAACTGTACAACTCACCTTATGTCACAGATAATACTCCCTACAACTGTACAACTCACCTTATGTCACAGATAATACTCCCTACAACTGTACAGCTCACCTTATGTCACAGATAATACTCCCTACAACTGTACAGCTCACCTTATGTCACAGATAATACTCCCTACAACTGTACAGCTCACCTTATGTCACAGATAACCCTGTGTTCTGTCAGTCATTGTTGCACTGTTTTCCTGTGACTTCTTGTATAAAGCTGAGATTTAAAATTGTATTACTTATTTTTGTATTTTCTTTTGACTTGTTCATTACATTTACATAATTATGTCTTATTTGACACCTGGCTCTTGGTCTTTTTTGCTACTTATTTAGATTCTTTTCTGAAAAAGCAAAATGAAACGCAGGAATCGTGAGCTGGAAACGACATTTGGAGCGTTCAGAGGAGGTGAATCACATAAAACGACTCTTTCTGCTCCTTTTTATTCATTTCTCGTATGTTTAATGTCAAGTCATTTCCCTTGTGGATCAATAAGTCTGTCTAGGTCTAAGTTAGGACACTGTTAATGTCTTTTTATACTTAATGAATGAAATAAACAAACAAATAAACACATAAATTAGAGCAGTAGCACAGTAGCAGCGTTTACTGTCCTGATTCTGACCTGAGATCAGTTTGTCCAGCGCCCCTCTGCAGCTGCACTCACTCTTCCCCTGTTCTGTCCTCTCCGAGCCCGCGGGCACCTCTGCTGAAATGAGCTGTGCATACTTTAATACTTAAGTACGCAAATACCGTGTCCAAGGGCGCAGACGTCAGCCCGAGTAACCCTGAGCCTCCCAGAGCTGGAACCATTTTGGAGTAAAACGGCCGTGTGCTCGCTCGGGTTTAGCTGATCGGACAAAACCAAACGCAAACGCACTAAGAGCTCCTGTCGATGTAATGGAGCTTCTCAAAGCCTGACAAATAAGAATCAATAAGGGCATCTGGCTTAAGTATCGTATATTTATACATTTATACATTAGAGCAGCAGTTAAAGGTGCACTGTGCAACTTCTCCACTTGGACTGTATATATTTATCCTACATTTATTCAACAGCGGCTTTAATTGTTAATCTATTGGTGCTTTTCAGATTCTACCATGTGATAATGTCAGACTCTGCAGTGACGTCATGCTGGGGGTCTTCTACATGTATCTCTATGGTGGGATGTTCAGTTATTGTGGTGACACAATACAGGCATTAGCAAAAACAAACAAAAAAAGGTTTAAGATCGTCTAAAAACTCAAGAAAATGGATTTCAAAGCACATTTTCAGGAGTCTGTGATCAGTTCGAACGTTCATGGTCCTGTTCAGGAGTTTGATATTCGACAAAATGTGAGAACAACAAACTTAGGGTGACCAGACGTCCCTGTTTCTCTGGGACAGTCCCAGTTTTGAGCCCCGTGTCCTCTGTCCCAGCAGATTTATACAAAACCACTGATTTGTCCCAGTTTTATACAAGAAATGTCCCTATTTTTGACCAATTGGATCTAAACCAGGACTAAACTAAAACTAAACCAGGACTAAATCAGGACTATTGCAATTTTTGACTTATCTGATCCTGTCAACAGTAAAGACGAGCATAAATTGTCATTTGTTTCACCAAAATACAGAAATCTGTGTTTGCAAATGACCATAAAACAAAAAAATGCAGCGTCAGAAGTCCCTCAGATCATGACTGACAGGAAAATGCACAATCTCACACGCTCTTTTCACTGTTTTATTTACACCAAACATCCAAACCCAGATGTGTCCTAGTTTAGAGTTTGGAAAATCTGGTCCTCCTTCTCTCACTCTTACTCTGTATCTTCATCGTTCTGGCTCTGGTGCCTTCGTTTAACTCCGTGTTGGTGTTGATTCGTAGCCCTGCCGCTAATTTTTCACTGTAAAATGTTTCACTTCCTCCTTTTCACCAGCAGAGGGCGTTAGACAAACTGCTCCACATGAATTCATTGGTTAGAAAAAGTAAAAGTGCCCAAATAAATTTAACAGACGTTAACAGAGGCAGCAGACTGTAAGACAAATATTGAAAATGCACCAAATAAACATGAGAATGTTTGTGTTCTCACTTTGACGGCGTACTGGAGGAAGGAGCGTTCGTCCGGACGGGAGGTGACGCAGTACAGGACCAGGCCCACGATGGCGACCACGCACAGCTGAAACAGAGAAGCATTTACAGGGAGGTCAGTAGTGTCCGGAATCATACAGGCTTCTCACTGTGTTTGTGCAGGAAAACTCAGCTGTTAAATAGACTTCCTGTACGCAGAAGTGAGAGCACAGAGGAGTGACGACCCATCACACAGAGTTTGAAATCACTTTTGAAATCAGTGACGATGAGAATAATGCAGAATTTTACAGCAGAGGAGCCCAAACTTTTTCCACCAGAAATATTGAAATCTTTGTGAAGCAGAGGGCCTCAGAGCTGAAGAAGAGGACCTCAGAGCTGAAGCAGAGGACCTCAGAGCTAAAGAAGCAGAAGCAGAGGGTCTCAGAGCTGAAGCAAAGCACCTCAGAGCTGAAGCAGAAGCAGAGGACCTCAGAGCAGAAGCAGAGGACCTCAGAGCAGAAGCAAAGGACCTCAGAGCTGAAGCAGAAGCAGAGGACCTCAGAGCAGAAGCAGAGGACCTCAGAGCTGAAGAAGAGGACCTCAGAGCTGAAGCAAAGGACCTCAGAGCTAAAGAAGCAGAAGCAGAGGGTCTCAGAGCTGAAGCAAAGGACCTCAGGGCTGAAGAAGAGGACCTCAGAGCTGAAGCAGAAGCAGAGGACCTCAGAGCAGAAGCAGAGGACCTCAGAGCTGAAGCAGAAGCAGGGGACCTCAGAGCAGAAGCAGAGGACCTCAGAGCTGAAGAAGAGGACCTCAGAGCTGAAGCAAAGGACCTCATAGCTGAAGCAGAAGCAGAGGACCTCAGAGCAGAAGCAGAGGACCTCAGAGCTGAAGCAAAGGACCTCAGAGCTGAAGCAGAAGCAGAGGACCTCAGAGCAGAAGCAGAGGACCTCAGAGCTGAAGCAGAAGCAGGGGACCTCAGAGCAGAAGCAGAGGACCTCAGAGCTGAAGAAGAGGACCTCAGAGCTGAAGCAAAGGACCTCATAGCTGAAGCAGAGGACCTCAGAGCTGAAGCAGAGGACCTCAGAGCTGAAGAAGAGGACCTCAGAGCTGAAGCAAAGGACCTCAGAGCTGAAGCAAAGGACCTCAGAGCTGAAGCAGAGGACCTCAGAGCTGAAGCAGAGGACCTCAGAGCTGAAGCAAAGGACCTCAGAGCTGAAGCAGAGGACCTCAGAGCTGAAGAAGCAGAGGACCTCGGAGCTGAAGCAGAGGACCTCGGAGCTGAAGCAGAGGGCCTCAGAGCTGAAGCAGAGGGCCTCGGAGCAGAAGCAGAGGGCCTCGGAGCAGAAGCAGAGGGCCTCAGAGAAGAAGAAGCAGAAGCAGAGGACCTCAGAGCTGAAGCAGAGGACCTCAGAGCTGAAGCAGAGGACCTCAGAGCTGAAGCAGAGGGCCTCAGAGCTGAAGCAGAGGGCCTTGGAGCAGAAGCAGAGGGCCTCGGAGCAGAAGCAGAGGGCCTCGGAGCAGAAGCAGAGGGCCTCGGAGCAGAAGCAGAGGGCCTCAGAGTCGTGTGGAACAGTGGGTGATTCAGCTGGAGCGTTTCACAGGTTTGACAGTGATATAACGATGCAGTTCGTTTCCTGATGAAAGTCCCTCGATGGAGAAGTGCCAGTTGGAGTTTGTGCAGAATAACGTCCCGACACCGAACGCTCTGATCAGAAACATTGTGTACAAATTTATGAAGCGCCTGGAGGATTCCCAAAATGAAATTCTAAATGATTTAATAACGCCGGAGCAGAGCGTGTCAGGTTCACTTCCGAAATCTGGAGGAACTGAGTCACTGCTCATATAAACTAGAGCCCGATTTTACAGTTTTGTGTTTTCTGTCTGTTTTTAAATGTTCTATATGGACCCAGTGGAGTCTGAAATAAAACTTTATTGTTCGATTAATAAGGAACACTAATCTCAGGTTCCTGTTTCAGTATCTGACGTCAGTAACAGAACTTTATTGATCTTAATGTGGGAAAAAGAACATGTCGGGACACGAGCTGAGGGTAAAACAGACGCACACGCACAGCTCCATGTGACAGACCAGATCTCCAGGTGATGAGAGGAAATAAAATCACAATAAATCAATAAATAAGCTCAAAAACGGTTTAAAAATGGTAAAAAACAAACAAACAAAAACCCCACACAGGAGCAGAGGAGCAGAGGAGCCGGGAGCATGCACATCCACACTGTAGGGAGTGTGTGGAGGCTCTGATGTGTTTGACAGCAGAAGGTGCAGAAGTTCATATTGTCGTGCTGTTTTTTATTCCTCTCAGGCTGTGTGTGTGTGTAGGTGTGTGTATTATGCATGATTCAGCAGAAAAGTGTCATTTGATTACATTACTCTCCTTCACGACTCCCTCCTTCCCTCTCTCTTTCTCTCCCTCGGTCTTGTGACTAGCGTGCCGTCTCTTATTTAACTGTTTTTTTCTCAGGTTTGTCTGGAAGCTTCTCGATGACCTCAGTGTTTTTCCTCGTCGGCGTCTCGTGAGCGGAGACCTCGGGACGTGGACTCCGTGATCTGTTCCCTCGGCCGAACACAGGAAAACAAACAACATCCAGCTGTGGAGACGCCTGCTGACCTCTGACATAAGAGCCACACTGACCCTGACCCTGACCCTGAACCTGAGGCTGAACCTGAGGCTGAACCTGAGGCTGAGGCTGAGAGGAACGTTCTGAGGTTCAGTCCAATCAATGCAAAAAAGCTTGGCCAAAATTTAACATCTAAACACTTAAATCTATCAGAAAATGACTTAAAACCAGTGAAATGATCTGTCCATGTAGCAAGATCATTTCACTAAAGTGCAAATTTCTCTGATCTGGTCAAGATTTTCAGACTTCTGTCAGGTTCTTCCTGTTGTTTTCAGATTTAATATCGACTTATTCATTTTAAATTAAGTTGTATGATCTAAAAACTGTCACAGATATTTTTTCCATGACTAAACTACACAGCAAAAACTGGAGGGTTAAGATTTCATGGTAAATATTGTTTCATTTTTAACGCAAAAAATTAAATTTTAACAATCTGAAAGTGAAATGGGGGTTGGAGTTGGGGTTATTTGCCAGAGTTGAAATGATTGAAGTTAATTCAAGTTCCTTTAGTGTTAATTTGGCTCCTCCCACCAATTCAAACTCCCACCCGAGAAGAGTTTGAACCAGTTTTGTACAGGGTGACCAGACGTCCCTTTTTCCCCCGAGACAGTTCCAGTTTTGAGCCCCGTGTCCTCTGTTCCAGCAGATTTATACAAAACCAGTTTTATTCAAGAAATGTCCCAGATGCCCTTATTTTTGACCAATCTGATCCTGCCAACAGTAAAGAGAGGCACACATTGTCACTTGTTTAAGTAAAATATAGAAAAGCTGCTTAAAAATGACCAAAACACAAAAAAATTTGACTATACTGAACAATTTTCCTTAATTACGCACTCGATTCACAATTTGATTATTACCAACCCAAACCGGGGATGTCCAAGTTTTTATTTTGAAAATCTGGTCACCGTAGTTTTGTACAAAATCTCATCTTAAATTAACTAAAATAAAGTGTAAAAATAAAACACCTCTGTGTGTTTAGCTAAATCAGGATAACCCTACAAAGTGTTACTCTCAAAATGTCAATATAACTCTTGATTTCAGGGTTAAAGAGGAACTTTGGTCCTGTGTTACGTCATTAACATTTCCAAAAATGTTTGATTAACCCTCGACCTGAATGGAAATGTTAAAATAGATTCTGTGAGAGTCAATTTTAACCCTTCACTTTTCACAAAATCTTAAATTTAGGCAATAAAAGAAGAAGAAAGAAGAAGCTACAACCCATTTACCAGAGTTTCCCCTGCAACACTTCACTTGTTTTTAGATTCAGTGACACAGATTTACTGGATACTTGAGTACGTTTATCTCAAATTTAGCATCTATAAACTTATTTCCAGCCCATGAACACTCACAGAGACGCTTCATTCTCGTCTAGAGGTGGTTTATATGAAGAGAACTTGTCCAGTAAAATGATCTCACTGCATGGACAGATTGTTTCACTACTTTTAAGTCATTTTCTGATCGATTTAAGTGTTTAGATCTTACATTTTGGCCAAGCTGTTTTGCAGTTTGTCTGTACTGACCTCACAAACCTCGGCCTTCTCCTCATTTGTATGTTTCTGTTGACGAGGACACGGCGTTAGCTTCACACAGGTAAACACTGGGAGGGGAGCAGACGGGCAAAGGACATGTGTAGATCCCGTCTCCTCCCGTCAGGGCAGATTGTTTCTTACATAACTGAGCAGCAGCCGTGTTAATGAGTGACAGGTTTGTTTGAAGCAGCTGACTGTAACTGCGGGTTTGTGTTTACTCTGGAGTCTGTGACGTGATGTTTCACCGAGAGAAGATCTGTGACACCCAACAGCTCAACGTAAAGCTCCAAAATCACACAAAACTGAATCCCGTGAGCTTTAAGTCGTGTTCTAACACTGTTCCCTCCTCAGAAACAGAGCTGGAGTTGGGTTTTGTTGGAAATCAGCTGGAAAGACCCCCAGAATTGTATCCTTTATGAAACTAAGTTAGTTAATCTACTGTATACACATATACATTTTGAAAAAAAAGCATTTTTTTCATTATATCTGTTGTATTTATTCCACATGCAGGTTACAATATATGGGCCAATGACGTATGAGGATTTTCAACTTCTGCTGAGAACTTTTTCAAATATTTCCAGTGTCAGGTGCATAAATCTATGTTTAACATTTATATGAAGTATTTTTAGTGTTTTTTCTGTACATGAATTGGTTACGACCTTAAAAAATGTCCTGTGTTGCGACCGAGAATAACCTTAAAATAGTTTTATTTTCTAAAACATGGTTGGGATATTAATCTAAGCTCTGAGTAATATGAAGTGTAGAGAAACAAACTGTTGCGTTTCTTTAGATTTTTAATGCATTTTGATATTTTCTTTTGCTCCAATATGACAGTCGCCTGCTTGTGTTTAATGAACAAACTACTGCCCTGGAAAATGAAGAAAAATGAAGAAAAATGCCTAAAGAACCATTCACCCAAGTCGACTTTGTCTGTTATTAAACTCCAGCCACAGAATTCCTGCTGTTATTAGTGGCACCACATGATGCACGGTCGCACCACATGACATCTGAACACTTTAAGGACAAAAACATGCAGAATAACTCATGATTTCTGAAAAAAATGATTTGGTTCCATGGAGGTCAGAGGTATGACAGAAATGTGCTGAATTACATCAACACATTTGTTCAGAGATACAAAATTTGCTCTGCAGGCAAATGAGGATTATATTGATGTTAGAAACTGAAAAAATGTGCCGCATGAGGAAGATCACTAAAATGACAGAAACAAGGCCCGACATTTGGTCTCTCTACGTTCACATTTCATTTGATTCTGGTCTAGAACGCTGAGAAGGGGGCGCCCGGAGGAGGAGGGAGACGTTCCCACCAGGATACTAAGGTCTCCAAAATCTCCAAAGCTCCAAATGCTCTGTTCCACCTTGTGATGTCATGAAGTGGTAGTTTTCAAGTGAACTTTTTAGCTCCTTTTACATTTAGTTCAGTAGAAATGGACAAATCCAGGAGCAAAGGTTTTCATTCTGCACTCTTCTCTTTCATTTAATGTCTCTTTCTCTTTTTTTAAATGTATGATTTGTTTTGTTGTGCTTGTTTTGTGATTTGGATGTATTTCTGATTCTGTAAAGCTCTTTGAATTACTTTGTGTACGAATTGTGCAGCATAAACTCGCCTCGCCCGGGCTGATCCAAATGATTCTAGTGAAGGTGTGTGGAGTTTAAAAACACCGGAGCACTTCCTGTATCACCACATGACATCTGGAGGTAGAACTGAGTGTTTTCTGATGTAGACAAGAACTAAATATGCAGTTTGTGTGTTAAACATGTGTGAATGAAGCAAAACACAACTCCGGGTCTGTTTGTGATGAGGAAACATCAGGACAGACCAGGACAGACCAGGACAGACCAGGACAGACCAGGACAGTCCAGGACAGTCCAGGACAGTCCAGGACAGACCAGGACAGACCAGGACAGACCAGGACAGACCAGGACAGACTAGGACAGACCAGGACAGACCAGGACAGAGGGATGTGGCCCTTTAAAGTTCTGCAGCCTGGATTTTCTTCGCAGTTGTTATTTGATCCAGAACTGTGTGGAAGGGAGCCTGGGGCTAAAAGAAGGGTCACGTGCTCTCAGAAAAGATGCTGTGAATGTTACGCGCTTGCGCCATGCAAAGATCAACAAGTGGACTGCGCCAAGTTCATGCACTTTTGCGGAATTAAAGCGAACACTGCGCTTACGATGATCCCAGCCCAGTGCGGCGTCTCCCGGACCAACAGGGACGAGGTGATGGACAACTTGAGAAAGGCCACGACGGCGACAGCGACCCCCAGGAACAGCTGCAGCAGGGCGAGGAGCAGCGGGAAGCGGCACGAGTGGCGACATCCTCCGCGCTCCGGCTCCGGACTCTCTTCACGCATTTTTAACTTCTCCATGAACGACAATCCTCTGCGCCCCCGGGCCCGCGCCCTGTGCCCTCTCGCACTTTCACCGAGACGAGCACGTACGTGTGCGCGCACGGCGGCCCCGCCCTGCCCGCGCGCCCCCGCCCCGCCCGCGCGCGCCGCCTCTGAGCTGAACTAATATGGAAAACATTTGGATGGGATTCCGACAGGAGCCACATTTAGAGCAGCGGAGGGAAGAGGCGGGGAGGGGGAGGGGCTGCCACACACGGCTCCCGGCTCTCGGCTCTCGGCTCCCGGCTCCCGTGCACAGACTGTACACAGAGCTCAGCCCGCAGGCTTCAGGCTTCAGGATGGAGGAAACAGGAGCTGAGGCAAAGCTGTGGCGCAGGTTCGGCTTAAATTAAAGCTGCGCTGATTGGCTCTTTGTCACGCGAGGAGGAGTCACATGACTGACAGGAAGAGGGTCACGAGGCATGTGAGGGCATCACGCACGCGCGGCTCTTTTAACTTTTAACAAAGTCAGAGCGGGAAACAGGTGTGACTCTGCAGGCTCTGAGCCACAGGACACAGAACAAGAACTAGAATAGAAATGTAATAAACTAGAACAGAACAGAAAACAGAACAGAACAGAATATCCACGGACTCTGGAGCGGGAAGGACTCGGTCACGTTTTGAAGAAAGTTCTGCCCGCGCGCTTTCATTCTGTGCGCGCGCGGAGACGCACGTGTTTGCGCGCACAGGGCGGTTGTTGCCATGGTGACTGACAACATGAATGTGGCACGAGCAGGTTACCCCCGCGTGCCCCCGAGACCCGCCGTGACTCGACAAACGGGCACGCGCATTCAAATATTCAGCGAAAAAAACTTTATTTAAATAATCAGCACTTTTCAGAAACAGGTTCTGAGGCTCCCGCCAAATATTATTATTATTATTATTATTATTATTATTATTATTATTATTATTATTATTATTATTATTATTATTATTATTATTATTATTATTTCAGTCGGAGCCGCAGACTGAGCGCGTTATAACGAGACATACACATTCTTCAGGGTATAATGACACAGTATTTATAGAGTAGAATGACACATACTTTACGGTATAATGTCACCTCCTTTAGGGTATAATGTCACATTCTTCAGGGTATAATGCCACAGTATTTATAGAGTAGAATGACACATACTTTACGGTATAATGTCACCTCCTTTAGGGTAGAATGACACAGACATTGTGCGGGTTACGCGGGGACACCGCGGGTGCACCGCTCTTTGGTCTCATCACGTTTCTCTGCGCAGTTCGGGCTGGAGTGGAGTCGGTGCTGCTGCTGTAACACACAGGCTCTAATTACCGGACTTTGTGCTGGTGCAGCCACACGTGAGGCGGAGCTGTTTCCTACCGGAGACGCGCGTGCGCTCTGACCACTGTGCTGAGCAAAGTGGCAGCTCAGGGGAAGAGAAGACACAAGACACAAGACACGGACAGAGCAGCATCTCTGAAGACAGCAGTGTGGAGCGCGGACACGGACAGAGCAGCATCTCCACGCCTCCGCTCCGAGCACGCCGCGGAGAGAGGCGCTTTTACGCACGAGAATCACACTCAAGGAACGAATCCGGGACGAAGCAAGCGGCGGGATGGACGAGAGAATAGCGCGTTTACAGGACAGACAGTTCATGGAACACGCAGATTTTCTGGGGTGAGTTTTCTTGGGGCCAGTTCCAGCTCAGTAGAATGTTGTGTTAAAGTGTAGTTTTGTGTGTCAGGATGGACTACCCCTCTCTGTACATGTGCAAGTCCAAGAGAGGAATCAAGCGGGAGGACGGGGCGAAGGTGCGTTCTGTTCTCAAACTTAAGAGTCTTTCGGTGTCATAAAGTGCATGCGCTGAGCTGTGTCTCTGCTCGCAGGACGCGTACAAGTTGCCGCACCGGCTCATCGAGAAAAAGAGACGGGACCGGATCAACGAGTGTATCGGTCAGCTCAAAGACCTCCTGCCCGAGCACCTGAAGCTCTCGGTAAAGCTCAGTGGGATTCAGGGTTTGTTTATTGTCCTGTAGAGTGCGGTAATACGGTGATCTAAGCAGACACGTGTTGTCTCCGTAGACGCTGGGGCACCTGGAGAAAGCCGTGGTGCTGGAGCTCACCCTGAAGCATCTGAACGCACTGACCGCGGTCACGGAGCAGCAGCACCAGAAGATCCTCGCGCTGGAGAACGGTGAGTTTCCCTGATGTGACAGTCACGCGTCTGTTTGGATCACACATTTTACGCATGCTCCTCCTGTTCATGCCTGGAGCGAGTTATACGTGACACACACGTTATATCAGACTCAGGTGTGTTGTGTTTTTCAGGGGATCGCTCCATCAAACCTCTCCACACAGACCTGGACGCGTTCCAGTCGGGGTTCCAGGCGTGCGCCAAAGAGGTCCTGCAGTATCTGGCTCAGTTTGAGAACTGGACCACTCGAGAACAGCGGTGCCTCCAGCTCATCAACCACCTCCACAAAGTTCTGGCTCAGCTCCAGTCTGGCGCGCCCCCGCTACAGCATCAGCTGCTCAGCAGCGGGGACGCGCAGCAGGATGGGCACAAACCGGGCGACGGTCAGGCCAACTGCGTCCCGGTGATTCAGAGGACCCAGGGCGGGGAGCTGAACGAGAACGACACGGACACGGACAGTGGGTACGGGGGCGAGGCGGACAAGAGCGAGGGCAAAGACAAAGACTGTGACAAAAGCCGCGGCTCTAAACCAATCAAAATCAAGCAGGAGTTTGGAGAGGAGCGCGCGCCCAAGAAACCAAAGATGAACTGGCACGTGACGGACCCCACGCGGCCGGAAGTGTCACTCATGAACTCTCTGATGGGACTAACGAGTCTGGGACAGCAGCCCATCTGCATGCCTTTCTACTTCATCAACCCCTCGGCCGCCGCCTCCTACATGCCTTTTTTCGACAAGAGCGGCTCAGAGAAGTTCATGTACCCGGCGGCGGCCCTAGCCTCCCCGTTCCCCTGGCTCTACCCCGCGCACGCTTCCGCCGCAGCCGCCGCCGCCGCGTTCCCCGGGCTTTCCGCGCACCTGGCCGCCGCCGCCGCTCAGACCAAAGACTCTTTCCGGTGCGACGGCGACGGGTCACGTGAGGCTGACGGCGAGGGGTCACGTGAGGTCGACGCTGCTTCACCTGAGGAGCGCGAGGAGAGTCCCACGAGCGAGAGCGCGGACGGTGACGCAGCAGACGCGTCAGCGGAGAAGAGCCCCGTGCACGTCTCCGCGTGTCACACGGACTGAAGCTCGCGCGCGTGGGGCCGGTTGTGTGCGCGTGGGGCCGGCTGTGTGCGCGTGGGGACGGCTGTGTGCGCGTGGGGCCGGCTGTGTGCGCGTGGGGACGGCTGTGTGCGCGTGGGGACGGCTGTGTGCGCGTGCCTTTGCTTAATCACTGAATGATTCTCGACAATGATTGACGCTCACGTGACTTTTGTATCCTCTTTGATAAAATATTTTCAAAGTGGCAACAGTTTGGTGCCAAATCTTTGTGCGCATCTTTGTGCGCAGTTCCCAATCAGTGCGGCTTTTTTGGATGTAGGAGTTTAACTGACCTCTGCCAAGGTGATTGGCTCATTTTTGTACATACTTCTGTCATTATGTAAATGCACTAAATCTGCCCCTGTTACCTCATCTCATCCTCACTCGGGGTTTGGACTCTTGGAATCAAAAGACTAAATTTGAGAAACATTTGAGCTGCACAAAGATCCGCGTGAGGCGGAGTCCACTCTGTCCAGTGTTTACGTCACAATCAGTCAGACCAGCACAGTGGGGACAGCACTTTATGAAGCTTTGCTCCTGAATGTACCTGCTCCATCTGTTTGTATATAGGCTCATTTACAGGGAGAGGCGTAAGTGCACTTCTCCTCTGCTTTGTCCCATTAAGAGCTCATTGTGAGAACTCAAACTGAATGCCACACTTTGTAACGAGGATTCAGATGAAGCAGCTGGAGCGATGGCACAGACGTGCCTGTTTTATAACTTTCTCTTTAAGTGTAGCTTGACTGCAAAAACTCATCTGCTCTGGGTTTCCATCCCACAGGCTTTTGTATTTTTCCAGATCTCTGCCTCAGTGGCATGTGCGTCTTAATATCTATATTTTGTGAATAGAGCAGAACTGAAGCGTCTGTCGTTGTTGTAGAAGTCTCTGGGGTTTTTAAACTGTTGCACACATCGTTAATGCTTTACACATTCGCTGGTATCAATTATGGCTCATGAGTTACAAAATAAACATGAAAACTCCCACAGACTCCTCGTTCTTTCTCTCCTGGTTCACATCAGGTGTTTCTGTGTTTTTAGAGGAGCAGTCAGCTGACAGGTGCAGTGGAGTCAGCTGACAGGTGCAGAGGAATGTACAGTAGGCTTCAAACAAACGTCATGTGCTAATGAGAGAGAGAGAGATTACTGTCAGACTGAGCGAGTGGGAAACAAAGGCCTGAAGGACACGACTCCTGCAGCTCAGGACAGGGCAGAAGAGGCAGAAGAAGCAGAAGAGACAGAAGAGGCAGCAGAGGCAGAAGAGGCAGAAGAAGCAGAAGAGGCAGAAGAAGCAGAAGAGGCAGAAGAAGCAGAAGAAGCAGCAGAGGCAGAAGAGGCAGAAGAGGCAGAAGAAGCAGAAGAGGCAGAAGAAGCAGAAGAGGCAGAAGAAGCAGAAGAAGCAGCAGAGGCAGCAGAGGCAGAAGAGGCAGAAGAAGCAGAAGAGGCAGAAGAAGCAGAAGAAGCAGCAGAGGCAGAAGAGGCAGCAGAGGCAGAAGAGGCAGCAGAGGCAGAAGAAGCAGAAGAGGCAGAAGAGGCAGAAGGAGGACCCACGGTTACGTTCTTGTGTAACTGCACATTAACTCTTCAGCCTGACACCTTCAGCCCTCACGGTTTGAAGTTCTCGTGACTCAGAGTTAAACTAAAGATAGATCTGATGAACCATCCACATATCGCCACATTAAAAATAGAATGATATTGTGGTGTGGCATCCGTGTTTTTCTTCACGCCCTCGGTGAGGGCAAAGTCAATGTAACAAAAAACATTCAAGAGACGTGGAGATCAGTCTGGAAAGGGCCCATTTTTATTTTTTTCAGTCAGTTTTTAGAGTTTCCAGTGTCCAAAAATCTCCAAGAAGCTGGAGATCTTCACTCAAAGATGCACCGTGTAACTTTGCTCATACATCTCCATGGAAACCTGCTTAACTTAATCATCACAATGGAGACAAGTTACTGGTCAGATCCGTGCAGAAGCGAGCCTGCGCATGGTCAGAGGTCATGTTCTTCAAGGTGTTTTTGAGCTAAAAACACCTGTAATTGATGAGGCAGATACGTTTAATGCCATACTGTGGAACATTTCGTGCAAAGGAATAACGGCTCCATAGACACGAGCAAGCAGCCTTCACCTTAGAAGTTACATGATGCGTCTTTAAGTTTGGTGGTCAGAAAGTCACAAGAAGCACAAACTCTCCTAAAATAGAACATGTTTTCCTTCATGAACTTCTGTGTTTACCAGGTTATTTTTGTCCCTTTTCAAAGCTGCTCATGAAGTAAAGTTTCATAACAGCATCATTAGAACTCGGATCATTAAAATTCTTCAGTAATGCCATAGTTTCATAATTACAGAGGTACATCATTAAGAGAAAACAGAACATATTTGGTCTCCAAAAGACCAAATATAAGAAGAGAAGATGAAGATGAGGCCTGGGTTCATGCTGTTTAGTTTATTATGAAAATTGATCAAAATAAAAGAATAAAAGCGTAACTCTACATAAGAAATGTCAAATATTTAGCTCAAAATTGCACAAATAAATAGTGTTCTATGGTAGGGTGAGCAGATTTTCCAAACTCTAAACACACCCGGGTTTGGATGTTTGGTGTAAATAAAATAGTGAAAAGAGTGAAGAGAAAAGATCTGAGGGACTTTATGCTCATTCACAAACACGGATTTCTGTATTTTGGCAAAACAAATGGCAATTTATGCTCCTCTTTACTGTTGACAGGATCAGATAAGTCAAAAATTGTGATAGTCCTGGTTTAGACCTAATGTAGTCCTGGTTTCGTCTTAGTTTAGTCCTGGTTTAGTCCTGGTTTAGATCAGATTGGTCAAAAATAGGGACATTTCTTGTATAAAACTGGGACAAATCACTGGTTTTGGATAAATCTGCTGGGACAGAGGACACAGGGCTAAAAATAAGGACTGGTCACTCTAGTTCTATGATCAGTGCTCTTAAAGTTGACCTATGTGGCATTACCAAGGAAATGGCGCCATCTAGCGGTCAGAGGAAGTAACCAGGAATCATTAAAGGTCCCATATTACACACAACTGATTTTGAGGAGCTTTTATTCATGATGAAATGTTGCTACCTCCTCAAAAACAAACCCTAACCCTTCTCTTTATTATTAGTCTGTCTCCAGAGCTCTAAATGCTTTGCTCCACCTTCTGTAGGAGCTCTTTGCTTATTTTGTTGCTTCTAAAGTTAGTTTATTATTTTTATGTCAAATTAAAAGTTTGTTTTTAAGTTTTTAGTTTGGTTAATTTCCTCCTCGCCCGACTCCTCCTCCTCGCCCGGCCTCCTCCTCCTCGCCCGGCCTCCTCCTCCTCGCCCGACTCCTCCTCCTCGCCCGGCTCCTCCTCCTCGCCCAGCCTTCTCCTCCTCGCCCGGCTCCTCCTCCTCACCTGGCTCCTCCCCGGCTCCTTCCCCACCTGGGTAGCTGTGGCCATACCCAACTGGCCCACGGGCCTGGACATCTATAGCCTGTCCGTCCATGGGAGTGGATCCCTCCTTCACTGTAGTTCTTTTCTTCTTTTTCCCAGGACCCTGGGTTTTTTGGAGTTTTTCCTTGCTGAGAAGGAGGGTCTAAGGACAGGAGATGACTGGACAATGTTTCATTTGCTGCTTTAAATGAATGTTGTTTATTCCTGTTTTGATATATCTGTGTGTATGTTTTACTCATCCAAATCTTGGAACGCCCTTAGAGGCAATTGTTGTTGTGATTTTGGGTGCTACAAAATAAATTGAATTCATATTTCTTGTGTTTGCTTATTTGTTGAGTCTAATTTGCTGTTATTTGTCTTAGCATCTTTCTGTTTTTGGTTTAGTCGGTGGGCACCGTGGGGGTAAGGAGGGTGGTACAGCAGGACCAGAGGGCACCTGGGTTGGGTGGGACTATGGTTTTTACCAGCTCAGCCAAAATGTAAGATCCAAACACCTAAATCATTCAGAAAATGACTTAAAAGTAGTGAAATGATGTGTCCATGCAGCAAGATCATTTTACTGGACAAGTTCTCTTCAAATAAACGACCTCTAGACTAGAACGAAGCGTCTCAGAACAAGTAAATCTATAATAAGTCTGAAAACAAGATGAAGAACCTGACAGAAGTTTTAAAATCAGAGACATTTGCAGTGTGAACATGGATCCTTGTTGTTTACCAGCAAAACTTGGAATAACTCTTAGAAAATGCTTCTCTGGACCTGAACACTGGGTTTGTTTCCTGAACTGCGTAAACCACATCCCCACGGCGCCCAAAGGTGAATATCTGAGCCATGTTTAGTCCTAAGTTTGCTCACTGCTTTTGTTTGTTAATTTTGTCATGTCATGATGTTAGTGTGAACAGACGTCCCTGTTTCCCCGGGACAGTCCCAGTCCTGACCCTGTGTCCCTCGTCCCAGCACATTTATACTAAACCACTGATTTGTCCTAGTTTTATACAAGAAATGTCCCAATGTCCCTACTTTTGATCAGTCTGATCTAAGACTAAACCAGGTCTACATCTGGTTTAAACCAGGTCTAAACCAGGACTATCACAAATCCTGACTAATCTGATCCTGCCAACAGTAAAGAGGAGCATAAACTGTCATTTGTTTTGCCAAAATATAGAAAACCGTGTTTGTGAAAACTAAATGTGCAGGTTTGTGTGTTAGACATGTGTGAATGTCTGTTTGTGATGAGGAAACCACATTAGAACATCAGAATGAACATAAACACAAACCAGATCTCAATTTATTTTTTAAAAACTTTATTAATTCATGCAATCCGTATCATACCAGCAGCCACATCCCACAATGCAGTTTGTTAAGGCAGAGAAACATGAGCACGACTGCACTGGACACTGAATCATACACGTCTATGGATGTAACAAACCGCTCTGTAAACGACAAAAACACAACGCATCCTTAACTGTGTAAGTGTGTGTGTATATATGTGTCTGTATATACTGTAAATCTATATATACAGTCTATGATCTCATCCCAGAGTGAAAACACCAGTGGTTTCTTAAAGGGAACTCCACCTTCAGACTCTAAACTCATTACAAGTCAGTACAGGGGATGTAACGATCTCCAAATCTGTCCAATAATTGTCCGATAAGTAATGTTTTCGGGTTCTTTTTCCAGACCAAGAGTTTGTTTTTTTGTTTTCCTCCCTGACAGTTTCTCCTGCTCCTGCACAGTCCCACTTCCTCAGGACAGTCTTAGGTGTGTGAGAGGAAAAAAGCCCCTGGTCCCGGTTTATCGTCCCATATTTTTCCATATTTCGATTCAGTTTTTTTAATCCAGCGACGATATTTGTCAGTGATGTTTCCCCGTCCCAGCCAATATCGTGCTTCTCTCATTCACAGAGTTCTTCCTGTTCTACTTTGTGTTTTGTTACACGTCTCAGTTTCCTTCTCGTGTTCCTTTTTCATGGACTGAACGCCCGCCCTGTTTTCCCAGTGTACGTTTCATTTGCATAATATTTCGTACATGACATCACATTTATGCTCCGGTTTTATTTTATCTTTTCGTGGACGAGTAATTGTCTCCACCGAGAGGAAGACGGCGCCAAAACCTGAGAAACTGTCAGGAGGAAAACAAAAAAACAAACTCTGAAAACAAAAAAACAAACTCTGAAAAAAGAATCTATGAACATATTTGATATCCAGATTTTGAGGAGGCGAATAAAAACCTGAATATACTAGTTTTTCTTTTCAAAATGCCTTGAAAAACCTTTAGTTCTGTCTCAAACCAAAGCGTTTACATTTAAAAGTGCTTAATAAGCATTTCATTGCGTAAATTGGACTGAAACAGAGCAAAGCATCATGGTCTATGTAGTTCCCTCTGTTTCTTTTAGCTGTTGCTGCACCAAAACAATACATTTATGCAAAGAGTTTTAAAATTTGATATATTGTGATGGTCCACGATATTATTCAGAGACTTTTGATGATATTTCAGTATCGTTACATCCCAAGTCATTACAGTTACATTTGGAAATAGTGCTGATGTTTTAATGTTTGGAAAATAATTTGTTGCATCAGATTTAGAATTTTAAATGGCGATTAATTTCTCACGGTGAATTTTTTAAGTGTGAAAAAACATGTTTGAATAATTTTTATGTTGAATTTTAGTTGCTGAAATATTAAGTTTACTTTTTAAAAAATGTTTCAAATATTCAATATAAAAAAAATTACATTTAAAATGTTCAAAATACAAAAGCCCACAAAATTTTAATTATACATTTTCAGCCCAGATATTTTCAAGCTTCAATTTCAACATTCAAATTCAGTGTAAAATCTATCGCTTGTGCCTTGGCATCTTGGATCTTTGCTGCCATTTTTTTTTCATTGCAAATTTTACACTCTGAATTTTGACTGTTGAATTTGACACTTGAAAATTTCTGTGAAATTGTGTGATATAAAAAAATGTGATTTTTTTTTTATATTGAATTACATACTAAACATGTATAATTTAAAATTCAGCAACTAAAATTCAGAATAAAAATAAATCAAAGATGTTTTTTCAGAATTTGACAGAACAAATTATCTTCCATATTTTAACTTTATACTTAACTTAATCTGCATCTAATAAGAGCAAAACACCAGATTATAACATGTCAGAAAATCAGACAAATGACACCACAAACAAACAAACAAACGCATTTCTTCATAAATGTTATAGATTAAAATAAGAACAAAGTGATAATGTGAACCTCTTATTTTACAGTCAGATTCAGATTTCATGATTTGCAAAGTTTTACATTCCATTTTTAACTTCATTTTGTTTTTAAAGCCATTTTTATTGATTTATTTCACTCTTTTGAATCACCGTTTACTTGGCCAAAATCAGACTAAAACTAAAACCACAGATGACGCGACAGTAACATGACCAAAGACATCTTCAGATACACTTAAGACACAATGTTCTGTTTGTTATGAGACATTTGTGTGCGACGCGTGTCCTTATACCACACGAACATCCAGACACACACAATAAAGCACAGCTGGATCTGATTCAAACACATTTAAGGCACTTTGAATGTTCAGCAGCTCCACTACGACCTACGACCTACAGGATCCTAATGATGAGAGCACGATTCTGCTAAAGGGACGATCCGGGGTTTGATCAGACACTTTTAATTACTTGACTCCAGGGAAATGCTTTTGCTTCGTCTAGAATGTTCCGCAGTGTAGATCAGGTCACAGCACTATGCTACGTTACAGGTCGGATCTGTGGAGAGGCGCCCCTGTTCACAGAAGGAATTATTGCCCTACAAAAAAGGATTTTCTACCATAGTTAAACTGACTTGAATTAAGCAGATTCATTTTAAAAGATCAATTTTAAGATTTTTTTACTTAATAAGATGAGATTTTTTTTACTTGTTTCAAGATATTCCATCCTGATTTATCTTATCTAGATATTACAACTTATTCTAAGCACTTTTTATATTAAATCAGTCCAGGTTAAGCCTCTTTAACTTCCTTCTCAAACCAATAAGGTGAAAAATCTTGCCATAAATACTTGAAACTCATGTTTTCTGCTTAGAACAAGATTCATATTTCGTCTTGTTTTAAGAAAACTTGGTAAGTGAAATTTTCTTACTGCACTGGCAGATAATTTAACTTAAAATAGGGGATTTTTTCTTATTTTTCGATAGGCCTTTTTTGCAGTGTGTTCATGAATCTTTGCTTAAAAAATGTTTGTGACTTCCACTTTAAGCAGATGCTGAGAGAACGTTCTTAAGCAGCCGAATTCTTTCTTAAGTGACAGGAAATTCACCTCCACGCTCATTTACATTTTATTTACATAGAAAATTAATATGTTTGATTAGAAAATTAATGTGTTTGATTAGAAAATTAATATGTGTTTGATGAGAAACGGCGTCTGAACTTCCAAATATGGTGTTATGACGTGTGAAATGTTCAGAGGAAGAACTTAAGTACACATTTGTCAATAAGAACGTGTCATGAATGAGGCCCAGTGTTTTTGTGAGCAACAGAAACACCCGTAAAGAATAAATGCTAAATGGAAATGTTTAAAGTCATACCACGGAACATTACAGGCAAAGCAATAACATCTCCATGGAGACAAACAGGTTGACTGACTGATTTCATACAGTTGTTGGTTTAAGTTTGGAGAAGCAGAAAAAGCGACAAAAATACAACAACATTTATGTTCCATGTACCTTTGAATTTCAATTAACAGTGAAAAACTATAAAATGGGAAAACAGTTTGTTTCATTTAGTGTCAAACAAAAAACAGATTTCAACCTCTATTTCCAATATTTAATTTAAAGTTTGTTTCAAATATGATTTTTCAGGTGAGTCCTTCCAGCAGCAGAACTTCCGAGGCAAATAAACCAAAGAGAATAAAATATCTAAATTAAAATAGTCACCAAAACCATAACAAACTATTTTCCCATTTTATTGTTTTTCATTCTTAATTGAAATTCAAAAGAGCAAAAGTTACACAAACTGTTTATTTACACTAAAAACTAAAAAGGATCTACTGTATTTCCCCTTCTGATTCCTGTGAGACGGACAATGAGACTAAATTTAAGAAACGTTTAACCAGAAATTGTGCTTAAACGACCAGAGTGAAGTTCTTCCTTTGTTTGAATAACTTAAAATATCCATAAAAATATTCGTAAAACACAAAAGGACTCACTGCACTGACATGAACACAGCGCCGTTCTGTCATGTTCAGTTCAAATCTTTCTGTTCTGTTGTTGTGCCAGTGAGCAACACACTTAACCCCACTTTATCCTCTCAGCCTTGAATCAAACCATAGACTTGACATTTCCTTATTTCATACATTCATTTGTCCTTAGTTACAGCGACCAACAGGGCTGAAATAACGTTTAATAATGTTTTTAAATGCATTTTTGACCAAATAAAGACTGAAATCTGGTGGCTGAAGGCTTTTAGATAGAGAATAAGGTGTTTTGACATCCAGAAAACATTTACAATTACAAAAATAGAATATAAATGTAAAACAGAACATAGATTACAATCAGTTTAATAGTCGACGAGATAAAGTTATTCAGCAGCCCGAACGACCAATCAAAAAACTCAAAAAGGTCCAATATTACGCAAAACTGACTCTTATGAGCTTCAAGTCAGGCTCTAATGTTGTTCCTTTATTCGTCTGTCTACTTCTCCAAAGCTCCAAACGCTCTGTTCCACCTTGTGATGTCATAAAGTGGTAGTTTTCAAGTGAACAGCTCCTTTTACCTTTAGTTCAGTAGAAATCGGACATTCCAAATGATTCTAGTAAAGGTATCAAGGATGTAATGATTTCAAAATTTTTTGGTACAATATTTATTATATTATTTTGTGAAGTTGCAAAAAAATTTTCCTTTTAAAATGCCTTGACAAAACGTTCGGGCTTAACCCATTTACACCTAAAACACCTGAAAAAACCTCTGCTATTCTAAATGTAAAAGTCTTTATTTCCTGAGGGTTGTGGAAGAATTGTCAATGTTTATAAAAGCCTTAATATCTCAGCCTCTGAAACACATAAAAACATAAATTGGATTAAAAGGTAAGACTCTCAGCTTTTATTAAATTGCATCATGAAATTTGATGAAATGAAAATTTAAATGAAATGAAATTTGTAAAAATAAAAAATGAGGACAAATCAACCAACATAAATGTGTTAAACCACAGAGTTAAGCTTTAAAAGAGCTTAATAAGTTATTTCATTGTGTAAATTGGACTGAAACAGATTTTTTTTAAACTACTGCTGCACCAAAACAATCAAGTTAAGTGAAGAGTCAATATGATGTGATGGTCCAGGATATTATTGTGAGACCTTTGACGATAGTTTGGTTATTACATCCTAAGTATTACACCACTTCCTGTATTCAAATGAAACAGAAAATGCACATCGACTTTCTTGTAGAGGTGTAAAAAAGGCAGAGCACACTCAGACGGCCGATGTGAAAAAGCTTTTTTAAAACTTTTGAATTACGTTCAGGCAAAAAGTCTTCGTCGGATCATTGTTCTTGCTTTGGATAAACTGCTATACTGTGGTTTAATGCAAGAAACATGATCTGACAAAAAGCCATCTGAGTGTGCTATGCATGTTTTTCACTTTTAAAACACTTCCTGTATCACCACATGACATCACAAGGTGTTGGAGAGAAGAACTCAGCCTAAATCTGCAGCGTGTGTGTATTAAATAAACCCACACAACTCCAGGTCTGTTTGTGATGAGGAAACTCCATTAGAACAGAGTATTAAAAACCCTTTCAAATCCAGCATTTTACAGAATTATAACTTCATTTCTCAAAGCTGCTGCACATTAAACCTGCCACAAAACCTTCATGAGCTCCTGATGCTTCTCCAAACTTCACCCAACTGTTCCAGACGTACAGAAAAGATCCTCGGTTCACACAGTCCTGGACCAGCTCTTTAGTAAAACGTGCTCACAAACTGTGCGCACACGTGACGCGTGCATGCTAACGAAGTATAATACTGCAGTGTAAGTGATTCGCACGTTCCCGTACGGCCGCGTCAACATTACAGTCATGCAAACCCGACCTCCTCCTCCGCAGATCCGGACAGGAAAAACACAAGCGAGATTATAAGTGGAGAAAATACTGTATATACGCAGTCAATTCCAGCTGTACGGGGAGTTCGATCGAGCGAAGACACGAAATCTCTTAGTAATAAAATAGAGTATCCTCAAAATAAAGCTTGGGTTAAGAAAAGTTATTTACACGAGCACAAAGACGAGAAACATTCCACAATTCCACCTGTGCATAGTTAAAAATGAAGAGCTACAGAGACATTTGATGCAAAAAGAGCCTAAAACAGAGATTATTATCGGTTCCTTCATTCGACTTCAGGCCCGTCACGATGCTGCAGAATCACTGGAGACGATGCAAATGTCATAACGTCATAATCATTTCACACACCAACAAAACGGTTTAAAAAAGGCCATCGCAGAGTTTAAGATGCAGGCGAATCCAAACGACGAGTGGAGGCTAAAATACTAAACAACGATGCAAATATCGTGTGGGGAAAGTTACAGACTTCGTAGTGAAAAATGTGCTGTCGAAACGTGTGGACGGAAATACTGCAGGAAAACGATCAGGCGTAACACTGAGACCAGCCTCTGAAAATACTGTATGCTCCTCTGCCCGTCTCCATGGAGATGTTAGTTTGGTCTGGAATGTCCCGGTGTGGCATTAAACGTGTCCATCTTGTGAGTTTTTATTAAAAGCTGGTATTTTTACTGTTAGTGGGCTCGCCTCTCCGCAGATCAGACGTGTAACCCTCCCTGTGGTGTCGCCTCAAGTCTCTGTAGACGTAACTAAGTGTAATGCCCTACTGCGGAACATTCCAGACAGCATTTAAATGGAGAGAAGCAGGTGCTGAACCTTATTTGACTCATTTTATGTCGTCCTCTGTATTTAACCCATCTTAAAATGTCTTGAGTTAAAGCTGCGTTGTGTCACTTTTCTGGTGGAAGGTCCGTCAAACGCTTTTCTCCATGGTGATGTTGCTGCTTTGTCTGGAATGTTCCACAGTATGGCATTAAACCTTTCTATCTTCACTATCTAGGAGCTAGATTTGAGTTGCTGCATGTTTTTTACACCAAATGCGGCAGAAGATCTTCAGAAGAAACACTTCGAGGGAATGAATTCAAGTATGTTGGATTTTCTGGAATGAATGTTTGTTTTTTCTCATATCCATGGAGACAAGAGGCTAAGGAACTCACTGTGGACATTTGAGATGCTCCAGGTGTTTTACTCCATATGTGGTAGAAGATCTTCCAGAGGAAACACTATGAGGGAACTGACCATTTCAGCACCGAGTGAAACGAGAACGAGGCTTGTGCCGGTGGTCTTAATGTTACACCTGATCAGTTTACATCAACTTCTGTCTCAAAGTGCTTCAGTCTGACCCCAGACTCAGGCCCAGGCTCAGGCCCAGACTCAGGCCCAGACCCAGACTCAGCCCCAGACTCAGCCCAGCCCCAGACTCAGCCCCAGACTCAGCCCAGACCCAGCCCCAGACTCAGCCTCAGCCTCAGCCCCAGCCCCAGCCCCAGCCCCAGCCCCAGCCCCACACAGTAACAGTGCATAGAATTGTAGTGAGGTAACTGTACTGCATCCTCGTGTCCTTCAGGTTTTGGTTGAGTTCAGACCGGACTCGTCCTTCTGCCCCCTCACACGTAGATGCCCTCCGGGTTGAGGCCGGAGGTCAGGGGACTGTGGAGCACCCGCAGGTGTCCAGGTGCATGCTGGGAGCCTGGGGGGCGCTTCAGGGAGCCCGTGAGGGGGACGAGATCTGAAAACACAAGACACGAACGTGAGGATAGAACGTGACACATGCAGAGAACAGGGAGTGTAATGTTAAAGCTGCATGGTTTAACTTTTCCGTTGAGGGTCCGTCACCTGCTTGTTTCTATGGAGACGTCATTGCTTTGCCCAGAATGTTCCACAGTGTGACTTTAAACAGCACATTTGTTCAATTACAGGTGGTTTTAGAGCTCAAAAATCCCTAGAAAAAAAGACGGTTCTGACTGTGAGCGATGTTGCCTCTCCACAGATCTGACCTGGAACTTGGTCTGGTTTGGGCTTCATGAAGATAGAAAGGTTTAATGCCAGACTGTGGAACATTCCAGACAAGAAAAGCTACACAATGCACCTTCAGATGTATTCGTTTTCTGCCAAATAGAAGTATTTTTTGGGTGGAAATCTAGTTTTGTGATTTGACTGATAATATATGTGGGGTTCTGTTAAAAGTGCACACTGTAAGCAGCTCCAGAAGCATTACTCACTGACAAGAAGAAAAGAAATATGAAGTGATGAAATAAAACAAGACTCCCATGATTTCAAAACATGTCTGCAGCTCATTGTGCAACTCTACCAGTAATTACTTCCATTAGTTTGAACGCAACACCACTGGTGCTGCAAGAACTACCACAAAAAAACAAAAAACAAACCATCAAAAACTAAACAAAAAAGCAGCAATAAAACTAAAACTACTTAAAATGTATGTGCTCATATTAGGCGATTTTCTGATGTTCTGATGTTTCCTCATCACAAACAGAGTTGTGTTTCGTTTCATTCACATGTTTAACACACAAACCTGCAGATATTTACATAGTTCTTCTCTCAAACTGAAAATACTCACCTTGTGATTTCATGTGGTGATACAGGAAGTGCTCCACTGTGTTTTTAAACTCCACACACCTTCACTAGAATCATATGGATCATTTCTGACCTGGACTTACTGATCTCTACCACATAAAAAGGTGAAAAGTAGCTGTTCCCTTAACCTGTTTACTGAAAACTAACACTTCCTGCTACCTTTATTTTGCCTAAACCAAGAACTAATGCACTGAAAAAACCTTTATATACAGAGCCATTTGTCACTGGAATAAGTTGCCTCAAGAAAAAAGAAATGCTTTTAAAAGACATCTAAAGAAATCAACGAAACCATGATGGAAGTCGCTGTTGTGTAATGACTGGTGTGATTTGTTGTCGACGTGCGGTCAGTGTGTTTTTGTGAAGTTTTGTGATGAGAGTGGACCCCAGGAATCATAGTCAGTGCAACTCTAGAGACTAATGGGGATCCTTAAATAAACAAACTTCATGACATCACAAGGTGGAACAGAGCATTTTGAGCTTTGGAGACAGAGACAGATGAATAATACGTAAAGAGTTACTGAAACATGAATGAAACAAAACACAACTCCAGGTCTGTTTTTGAGGAGGGAACCACATTAGAACATGACTTAAAGCTCACAAGAGTCAGTTTTGCGTAATATAACTTAATTACTTAATTTAACTACTAATTAACAGCACATTATATTTACATAATTGTATAAACATTTAACAGTTTAATTTTATTTTAATGAAATACAGCTGGCTATGTGGAAGATTTGTTTTTCAGTTTCTGTTTTGTTAGGGTGTCCAGATGTCCCTATTTCCCTGGCAGATTTATCCAAAACCAGTGATTTGTCGCAGTTTTATACAAGAAATGTCCCAGATGTCCCTATTTTTTACCAATCTGATTGAAACCAGGACTAAACTAAGACTAAACCAGGACTACATCAGGTCTAAAGCAGGACTACAACACAATGTTTGACTAATCTAATCCTGCCAACAGTAAAGAGGAGCATAAATTGTCATTTGTTTTGCTAAAATACAGAAATCCATGTTTGTGAATGAGCATAAAGCAACAAAATGTATCGTCAGAAGTCCCTCAGATCATGACTGACACGAGAATGTACAATCTCACACGCTCTTTTCACTATTTTATTTACACCAAACATCCAAATCCAGGTGTGTTTGTTCAAATATTTGTCTTATTTCCTTTGTATCGCTGCATCATGTGCATGAGTGTCCACCAGGGGGCAGTGTGCGGCTCTGCACAGAGGGGCTGATGCAGTGAACGTGCACGTGCCTCTGAAGACCTTGCAGATTTCCACTCGTGAGGAGGAAGGTGAGGGAGGACACGGCTTTCCATCATCACCTCAGCCGCCTCTGCAGATGGTGAGGGGGCAATAACCACGCAAACCTCCAAAAACTGTTTACATGTCGCTTCAAAACCATTTTTAAACTCACGATTAGCTGAGTCAAAACTCTAAACTGGGACACATCTGGGTTTGGATGTTTGGTATAAATAAAATAGTGAAAAGAGCATGTGAGATTGTGCATTCTCGTGTCAGTCATGATCTGAGGGACTTCTGACGCTGCATTTTTTTGCTTTATGGTTATTTGCAAACACGGATTTCTGTATTTTGGCAAAACAAATGACAAGTTATGCTCCTCTTTACTGTTGGCAGGATCAGATTAGTCAAAAACTGTGATAGTCCTAATTTAGTCTGTTTAGTCCTATTCTAGTCCTGGTTTAGACCTGATGTAGTCCTGGTTTCGTCTTAGTTTAGTCCCGGTTTAGATTAAATTGAAAAAAAAACTGGTTTAGTTCTCAATGGAACAGAATTATTTGTCTGGTTTCACATTGTACTGACCTGTGTAAGGTGACCAGATTTTCAAAATAAAATACTGGGACACTCGGTTTGCGGTGGTCGGTAATAATAAAATTGTGAAACGAGTCCGTAATTAAGGAAATCTTTTCTGCACTCGGCCCATTCACGATGAACATGTGAGTCACTATGGTCACATTTTCTTTGTGTTTTGGTCATTTTTAAGCAGCTTTTCTGTATTTTACCCAAACAAATGACCGTTTCTGCCTCTCTTTACTGTTGGCATTGATCAGATTGGTCAAAATAGGGACACCTGGGACATTTCTTGTATAAAACTGGGACAAATCAGTGGTTTTGTATAAATGTGCTGGGACACAGGACACAGGGTCAGGACTGGGACTGTCCCGGGGAAACAGGGACGTCTGGACACCCTGGTTCAAGGAGATCTGAGGAATATATCTGAATATTATGATATATTCCTCAGATTAAGAACTTTCTTTAATGTAATATTCATGTTTAGAAGACGTGTTTTTGAATATATTAAAGGATCCATATTACGCCATTTTCTGATCTCTGTTCTAATGTTTCCTCCTCAAAAACAGAGCCGGAGTTGTGTTTTGTTTCATTCACATGTTTGAGGAACTCTTTATTATTAGTCTGTGTACATCTCCAAAGCTCAAAAGGCTCTGTTCCACCTTGTGATGTTATGAAGCTGTAGTTTCACATTAACAGCTCTTAAACTTAGACTTAGACAAACTTTATTGATCCACAAGGGAAATGATTTGAACAGAGGAGCTCACACATCACAATATATGATAATAACTAAGAGAAGAAATGTAAATGGTGATAATAAATTGTAAATAAGCAGTAAAAAAAACAACTCCAGGTCTGTTTGTGATGAGGAAACTACATTAGAACATCAGAAAATAGCGTAATAAGAGCCCTTTAACAACAAAATGCTTGCAGATTTCTCATTACGAGTCGAATGAAGAGTTTAGTGATGTGAGAAGAGACGGCGGTGTCATGTGTATTGTCTGAGCAGTGGTTTGTTGGGGCAGACTTCATTGTGTGGTCATGTTATGTAAGAGCCCACTGTGTTTGTTTTGTGTAGGGCGGCTCTCCTCAAACAAACGCAGAGCCCTGGTGGTCCAGAAGGTCTGAGGAGGAAACCCTGAGCCTGCAGAAGGAGAGTGGGACGGAGGGACGAGCGCTGTCACCAGATCAAAACTTCAAACTCAATTTCAATGCTAAAAAACAGACTTAGTATGGTTAAAATGCAGATTTGTGTTGGAATACAGTGAGTTCTTTTGCTCTAGTTATTAAAAGCTGCACTGTGTAACTTTTCGGGTGAGGGTCCGTCACCTTCTCACCTTTTAGCTGAAAATCAAACTCCTAAACACGACCATGAAGCTCACACTGATCACAGGCTCCTGGAAACCTGCTCTTCAAATCACTTTAGTATTTTTTCTTCAGACGATTTTAAAACTTTTTCTCTCTGTGTTAAGTAGGAATGTAACAATAATGTAAAGATGGGTCTGGTCAAAGGTCTCACAATAATATCGTGGAGCATCACAATATATCGAATCCCAAGTCTCTTTGCTCAAATGAACAGTTCTGATGCAGAAATAGCTAAAAAAAACCAGAAGGAACTACATAGACCATGATCCTTTGCTCCGTTTTAGTGCAGACGACATGAAGAAATAACTGTTCTAAACACTTTTACATCTTCATTCTTTGGATTAAGTCTGTGAAGCATTTTTAGAGGAAAAAGGAGCAGATTCACACAAAATATTGCAATAAATCTGGTACAGTGAGATATGGAATATGAACGAAAGAAACGAACAAAAAACAAAAAAGAAAGAATGAAAGAAAGAACTAAAAAAGAATGAATGAAAACAAAAGAACGAAAGAAAGAAATAACAAAAGAAAAGAATGAAAGAAAGAAAGAAAGAAAAAACGAAATAACTAAAAATGAACGAAAAAGAAAGAATGAAAGAAAGAAAAAATTAAAGAAAGAACTAAAGAACTAAAAAAGAATGAATGAAAAAGAAAGAACAAAAGAAAGAACATAAAACAAAAAACTAAGGAAAGAAAGAACTAAACTAAAAAATAATGAATGAAAAAGAAAGAACGAAAGAAAGAACGTAAAAGAAAAAACTAAAGAAAGAAAAGACTAAAGAAAGAAAGAAAGAAAGAAAGAAAGAAATAACTAAAAAGAATGAATGAAAAAGAAAGAACGAAAAAAGAACGTAAAAGAAAAAAACTAAAGAAAGAAAGAACTAAAGAACTAAAAAAGAATGAATGAAAAAGAAAGAACGAAAAAAGAACGTAAAAGAAAAAACTAAAGAAAGAAAGAACTAAAAGAAAGAACAAAAGAACTAAAAAAGAATGAATGAAAAAATAACTAAAGAAAGAATGAATAAAAAGAAAGAACTAAAGAAAGAAAAGAAATAAAGAACTAAAGAAAGAACTAAAAAGAATGAATGAAAGAACTAAAGAAAGAAAGAACGAAACTAAGAAAGAACGAAAAAGAACAAATGAAAGAAAGAATGAACTAACCAAAGAAAGAACAAACAAATGAACGAAGGAAAGAAAAATATGGTGAAAATCTGGTCCAGAGAGATTTGGATTTCGTTCCATCCCTAATGACACTAAATGTTGCACCAAATGACTGGTCAAAGCATTTTAGAGTCAGTCTTATTATTCTGTAGAATATCGTAATATCGTGAGCTTTCCCACGATATCACAATAAATATCGTAGAGACACATGCAGAACACCCCCAAAGTACCACAGGGGAAACTGAAAAACATCAGCCTCTAAGAAGAGAAAACGATAATGTGCTCGATATTCAAACGGTCCAGGTCTCAAAAACGAAACAATAACAATTACACCTTTGCATGTTTTTCATTTTTGTGTCCGTCGGACTCGGCGCTGTTCCGTCTGCGCTCACAAACACAGGATGAGTCACGGCTCTGTCAGAATCCGAGTGGAAATATAAAAAGCTTTGTGCACCAATTATCCAACCCGAGCTAAACGGACCTGAGCACTTCCACCCTGACGTCAGCTCCTGCCGTTGCCAAGTGATCTGAACTCGGCGTCTCGAACGACATGTCAGACCAGAAATACACAAGCAAAAGACGGTAAAAAATGATAAAGGTGCAATAACGCGCAAAATGGACTCCTGTGAGCGCTTAGTCATGTTTTAATGCTGTTACCTCGTCAAAAACAAAAATAACAGAGCTGGAGCTGTGTTTTGTTTCATTCACATGAGTTTGAGTCTTTATTATTAGTCTGTCTACATCTCCAAAGCTCAAAATGCTCTGTTCCACCTTCTGATGTCATGAAGTGGTAGTTTTCATCACCTACATCCTAAGTCCAGAAATTATTATTATTTTATCTCTTCAAATGTCCAAATGTGTCAGAACTTAGTGTGTCCAGACGTCCCTAAACCAGGACTAAAACAGGACAATGTTTGACTAATCTGATCCTGCCAACAGTAAAGAGGAGCATAAACTGTCATTTGTTTTGCCAAAATACAGAAATCTGTGTTTGTGAATGAGCATAAAGCCAAAAAAATGCAGCGTCAGAGTCCCTCAGATCATGACTGACATGAGAATGTACAATCTTACACGCTCTTTTCACTATTTTATTTATAGCAAACATCCAAATCAAGGTGTGTCCCAGAGAGAAGAGAGAAAAAGGCGATAGAGAGAAACGCAGGAAAATTGTAAAGACAAGACGTCAAACTTAGAAGAGGGAGGTCATGTACAGGTGAACACGGTAAAGATAATTTTTTGTATTCTGTATTTATTTCAAAGGTGACGTATGAAGAGCTGAGGAATTTTCTCTATCTGTTTTATTTTGGAGTTTTAACTGTGTTTTATTTGCAAAGAAAACCAAGGTGGGTACAATTCTACTGAAAATGTACACAGGACACAGGGTTTGTGTGTGAATGAAACAGAACACAACTCCAGGTCTGTTAGGGATGAGAAAAATGATTAGAACAGAGAAAATAGTGTAAAATGGGCACTTTACCCTCGTCTCCTCACGACGTTGTGACGACAGAGTGGGTGGATTATGCAGAATTGACTGTTAACGTTCCTATTTTGGTTTCCCCTTATAATTATCTTACTCAAAGTTTAATTTGGATTTAATCATGTTTGGTTAATTCTGTTTTGTTTCGCATTTCGCTGGGTTTAGTTGGGATTATTTGAAGGATTAAGGCTCAGTTTGTGTGTAAACCCGGGATAATCCTGAAGCAGTAGAACCATATCGGTGTTATCAGAATGTGCGGAGAGACACTTTACCTATTCCCCGGCTGGTGGGGGCGCTGTCATCCTCTGTGGGTTCGGCGGGCAGCACCGTCACTTTGGTGCCCGTTTGCCTGATGAACTGCTGCAGGTTCACCTGCCTCAGCTCTTTCGTCAGCTGCTCCAGCTCCTGCTGCATGTCCTGCAACACACACGTCACTGTCAGGACAGGGGCACTTCCTGTGTTCAGTGTTTTTACTTTTTACCACAGGCTCTGTTCAGGCTCACGTCACAAACCAGGAAGACGAACTGTTGATGAGCCGAACATAACAGAACACTACAATAACGCAAAGATGAAGAAAACTGGGACATTTTCTCATTTTTCCTACATTTTATCAGACTTACTACTGTGATCAGAGCTCAGAGGAAGTTTCAGCTCATGTTTCCAAACGTCTTCCTGGCTTGTGACGTGAATAGAGCCTGTTGCCTTGGTAACAACACTAAGTCAGGTTTGTGGTGATGCATGTTTGCTCCAAGCTGCATGTTTTTCAAGGTTTTTAGTGCAATAAAAATAAAATATAATGAAAATATATGTTTTAATTGTAGTTTACTGTTCGGCTAAAGAGCTACAGAGTGGGGCTTTTATATACATTTCAAAATGAATTGATTTAGCAAAAAAAGTTTTGGAAATGGACAGTAAAACTCAGCTAAAACTGAACTAAACACAGCTAATGTTTTGGGCTGCAGAAACATTACGCTGACAAATAATGGACTCTGGATTGGACCATCGCACAAATCTTTCCAATGATTCCTGCTGTGTGTGGGTGGAGCCTCACACCTGTGCTCTGTGTGTGGGTGGAGCCTCACACCTGTGCTCTGTGTGTGGGTGGAGCTCAGTGCGTGGGTGGAGCCTCACACCTGCAGTTTTTTGCTGCTCTGTCCAATGGAGCGCTCCAGCGTTCGCCCGCTGCCCTCCAGCTGCACGCTCTGCCGCTCCTGGGCTTTGAGCTCCGTCTTCAGTCGGAGGACGTGAGCTCGAGCCTCTGCTGCCGTCACCCACTGGGTCTCCTGCCTCTCCCTCTGCACCCGCTGCTCCTCCAGACCCAGCTCCACCCCCTGAACCACACAACACACAACACACAACAACTCGAGTCAGAGGCGTTTAAAGCTCCTGTATCACACTAAATGGACTTTTCTGAGTCCTATTCTAATGTTGTTACCTCCTCAAAAACAGACCTGGAGTTGTGTTTTGTTTCATTCACATGTTTGAGTAACTCTTCTTATTAGTCATGTACATCTCCAAAGCTCAAAGTTTCACCTTGTGATGTCACATCATGGTAGTTTTCAAGTGAACAGCTCCTTTTACCCGTCACCGTTACTTAATTTAGCAGAATGAAAGACACACAAAAAACTGAAAAGATCCAAATTACTGGAAAAAAGCTTGTCCAAAATGTAAAATATAAACACTTAAATCTCTCAGAAAATGACTTAAAAGTAGTGAAATGATCTGTCCAGGCAGATCATTTTAGTTGACAAGCTCTCTTAAAATAAACGGCCTCTAGACGAGAATGAAGTGTCTCAGAAGGATAGAGCGTATATATGAGTGGACTATGTGAGTGTGACGTTACCCACAGTGTTCAGCAACGCTAAAATGAGGCTCGCGATGCCTCGGTTACAGGAGTGAATCTGGAGCCAGGCTTTATGTTATGAATAGGTTTTTTTTTGACATACAAAATAGCGAAAAAAAAAAAAATTCAGGATCATGTAGAGCGGGTTCATATGAACATTTTAAGACCAAAGTGACAAGGCCACAGCAGGAGTTACAGACAGAGGGACGATAAGTTATCAATGTAAATCAATGGGAAAAAGGGAGAGAAGGAGCCAGAAGAGCCTCCTGGAGCACTTCCTGTTTGGCACGAGGCGGCTAACGGGTTAACTATGTCCACTCATATATACGGTCTATGCTCAGAACTAGTAAGTAGAAAATAAATCTGAAACCAAGATGAAGAAACTGAAACAAAACACAACTCCAGGTCTGTGATGAGGAAACATTAGAACAAAGAAAATATTGTAACATCTGTGTAATAAAATCCACCTCCTCTGCTCTGCTCTCACCTGCACCATGGCGAGCTTCTCCTCGATCTCCTGCTCACAGCCCTGCAGACGCATGCGCAGCTCCTGCAGACGCTCCTCCAGCTGCCTCTCGCTCTCCAGCTCGATCTGCAGCTCCGTCGTCCAGAACTCCTCCTCCTCCATCTCCACCTCGTTCTTCCTCAGATGTTTCTCCAGTCTCAGAATCTCCTCCATCAAACCTACTCCGTTACACAAGTCCCCAGAGCCCCTCGCTGCTCTCCGGCCTTCATCCCAGAGGTGTAGCTCTGACTCGTACGCTTCTAATTTTCTCTCCAGAACGTTCAAAGTCTCTCGCTGCAGACCAACTAGTCTGACCAGGTCCTCCATACGACAGGCCCAGAGGCTTGGAGATGCAGTGCCCATCGCTGGAACAGTGTGGTGATGATGACTTCCTCCATTTCCGTTCAGGTATCTCCGTTTGGCGTCCCCCTCGCTCAAAGGAACCCCGCTCAGGATGTCCCTCAGACTCCTGGGAGCTCCGGTGAAGGTCAGGGACTTTCGGCGTGGCTCTCTGCGGCGTAGGGAGTGGTCGGTGTTGGGATGGCGGAGCTTGGCGAGGGGAGGGAGGCTCTGGCGGTGCAGGCCTCGCTCGGGGCCTCTCAGCGGGGGGCCCTCAGACGGCGGTCGCTCGGTGAGGGAGGGGCCGGTGCGGTGTAGGATCAGCTGCACGTCGCCCGCGTACTGGCCCCAGGTGTTCAGGGAGGCCACAGGACTCTCGTGAGGGGCCAAGTGACGCTCGGTGTCGCGCCATTTCTCCACCAGAGTGTATCTGCCCGTGCGCCCTGCACAGGGGGAAGACGGGGTTAAAGGTCGTCACACACTACTTTTTCAGTCTTAAACGATTTTTAAACATGCAAACAAAAAGCGCACACCACAGACACGAGGAGAAACTTATAAGACTTCAAATTTCCAGTCACAAACACTGCAGCCGGATCTGTGTGTGGAGCACAGGATATAAAGCTGTGAGGCTGTGATGGCCTCAGCTGTTTCCTGTCTGCAGTAAAACCACTCGCTCTGAGACTCTGAAGGGTTCAAAGATCAGCTGTTTCCTGTCTGCAGTAAAACCACTCGCTCTGAGACTCTGAAGGGTTCAAAGATCAGACTCTGCACTTCCACTTTAGACACAAGTCAAAACTGTGTTATTATTATTTGTGAAAGGTGGAGCAATACTTCAGATCCAGGATTTTTAAGGCAGAAAAGAGGAGATAAAGTCCACAGGAAGTAGAGTCACTGATCTGCAGCTTCACCTCGATCCGTGGCTGTGGATGGAAACAGACACACGGGATGAACTATCCAGACTTTTACTGTTAAAGAACCAAGAAAACTGGATTCACAGAGCGGGTTTGTGGACTGGGCTCATCATTTACGGAGGATAAATTCTATGGATAATGTGGATGAGACGCTGCACTTTAAATTCACCACTTTATGAGGGGAGAGGAATAAAGTCTGAACATTATTTTCGCTGTTTCCTGAGTTTGTTTCTTGTGTCTCTGTCTGTGGCTCCTCTGGCCCTGACGCTCTGGTTTATTGGCTGTTGTCGGTCTTTGGTGGTTACGATCTGACACTGACACCACAAACATGAGGAGCAGCAGCTTCAAAATCGCACACAAAGACACAGAGTCGGGTCAAGCCTCCTCGAACTCAAGGAGAAGCAAATCATAGCCAAAATCAGGCAAATTCTCCTGTAGTGTGGGGGGGCTTAATACTGTGCTGTGCGCTTTCACTACTGACTCAGTCTTGTTATCTTGGCTCGAGTTATCAGAGGTATAATACTCCCTACAGTGGAAGCAGAGTCAGACTGGACTGGACACGCTCACAGTGTCTCTGAAGAGATGTAAATAATAAGTCTCTTCCCCAAGGACACAAATGCCCTTTGGATCAGAGGTGAAGCACTTGAGCTGCTTTTGCAATGGCTGAATCCGACCTTTCTTAACAAGTATCAGAATGGTCTTCATAACATGGTAACTGGTGCTGTAGACCAAAGAAACTCCTGGTCGACTAAAGATCTGCAGATCAGTCGCCTAAAGGACTGCAGCTCTAACAGGAACATTAAAGAAACTACTCTGATGTTGTCAGTGTCTCACAAACGTGGATTTCAGTAGGTCACAGTGGTATAATTATTTTAGCGTAGCCCCGTGACGAACCTTCTCTGGAAACATATTATTAAAAGCGTTTAAGAGCCTGTGGAGCTGAGTCAGAGTCGTATCAGATCTCCTCAGCCATCATCACGTCTGCTCTGAAGAGGCAGAGGAGGGTCTCAGTGTGGAGCTTGGCAGAACGGGGGGATGAGTCACTCTTTCCCTCCTCTCCTCCTCCTCCTCCACCCCCTCTTTTTATAATGCCATAATGGAGTTTTATCTCGGGCCCCGCTCAATCTGAAGCCGTGTGTCATGTTCTAGGTTTCTACTCAGTCGCAAAGTAAAATACATCCACACACACCACTTTAAAATGTCCACATCGGCCTGATCTGTGCTCTAATGTCGTTTCCTCAGACCTCAACAGACCTGGAGCTGTGTTTTGCTTCCTTCACACAAGTTTATCTCTCAAACACACACCTTCACAAGAATCATTTGGACCATTTCAGCCTTGGAATCGCCCATTTCTACTGAACTAAAGGTAAAAGGAGCTGTTCACTTGAAAACTACCACACTGCAAAAAAGCTTGGCCAAAATGTAAGATCTAAACACTTAAATCTATCAGAAAATTACTTAAAAGTAGTGAAATTATGTGTCCATGCAGAAAGATCATTTTACTTGACAAGTTCTCTTAAAATAAACGACCTCTAGACTAGAATGAAGCAGTTTCTGAACGAGTAAGTAGAGAATAAATCTGTTATAAAAGAGTCCCTCAAACATGTGTGAATGAAACAAAAATAACAGCATTAGAACTTCAGAAAACAGCGTGATTAAATAAAGATTGCCCGTTTCCTCAGACTCACCTATGGCCTGGGCGAGCGCGATGACCACTTCCTGACAGGTGGTGGCGTCGGTGACCCCGCACACGACCCTCTGGACTCCATCCACCCACACCTTGAGCTCCATGGCGGGTCAGAGCCCTGTCCACACTGACCGGCCCCACATGGGAGACTCCGCTGTGGGCCTCGGGCAGCTTCCACTGACAGGAAACAAGAGCCAAAACAGGAAGCCGTGAGTCAGGATGTGCTTCAGGACAGAAACTCTGTGTGAAACTTTCTATGTCCAAGTTACAGGTCAGGTCTGTGGAGAGGTGACCCGCATTTCTGAGCTCTAAAACCCCCTGTGACTGAATAAATGTAAAGTCGAGCTGTGTAATGTCACACTGTGGAACATTCCAGGAAGACACAGAAACAAGTTACAAATATAGTGCACTTTTTTCCCTTTTTGGTGGGATAAAACTTTCTGTAAATATAAATTATAGTTTTAGACAAATCAAGAAGCGATTTCTGATGAAAAGTAGAAAAGTCTGTTGTGAATTACAGGAAGTGGAGAGTTCTATTTTAGTCCCACACAGATGACATCACGCTGGGAGAATTATATCTGAAAGTTCAGCGCAGTTTACACAAGAAACACACTTTAAACATGATTTCATCTAAATAAAGGCGCTTTAAACACAAATTCATCTAAATAAAGGTCCTTTAAACATGATTTCATCTAAATAAAGGCGCTTTAAACACAATTTCTTCTAAATAAAGGTCCTTTACACAATTTTGACTAAAGAAAGGCGCTTTAAACTATTTCGACTAAATAAAGGCCCTTTAAACATGATTTAATCTAAATAAAGGCACTTTAAACATGATTCCACCTAAATAAAGCTGTTTATTTTATATTCTGTTTCATCATAACATAGTTTCTGTGAGGATTTTGTCCATTGCACCACATGGTTTAGGTGACTGTTTTAGAATTCTTTGACATCATGATTTCCAACCAAGAAATCAAATTTGAAACCCGAAAAATGCCCAAACTAGGAAAAAAAAGTAAAATGTTTTGTACTCGTTAGTTATGATGATCTAAACTGTGTTGTTGTGTAAAATGAGTAGTGAAGCCGTCATGGGCCTCAAAATGAGACTAAACAGAGTCAGACCTGCTGTTAGGCTCATGACAGGGACACGAGCTCTGAATAAGCACTTTGAAACACACTTATTTACAGATTTATACTCACCTTAAATTTGGGACTGAACTGTGACTAAAACTAGACCAGGACTAAACCAGGATTTGACCAGAACCAAACCAAGTCTACACCAGAATTAAACTAGATTCAAACAAGGACCAAACAAGAACAGCTCCACTTTACATTTATTCAATTACAGGCGGTTTTAGCTCAAAAATCCCTAGAAAAATAGACATTCTGGCTGTGAGCGGGGTCGCCTCTCCACTGATCTGACCTGTAACTTGGTCTGGCTTGGTCTCCATGGAGATAAAAAGGTTTAATAATTGGAAAACACATAATGCAGATTTGTCTTTCACTTTCTATTTGAACACATTGTTACATGATTAAAAACAGACCTGGAGTTGTGTTTTGTTTCATTCGCACATGTTTAAACGCACAAACCCTGCAGATTTAGGCTGAGTTCCACCTTGTGATGTCATGTGGTGATACAGGAAGCGCCCCACTGTGTTTTTAAACTCCACACAACTTCACTAGAATCATCTGGAGCATTTCAAACCTGGAAATGCCGATCTCGACTGAACTAAAGGTAAAAGGAGCTGTTCACTCGATGCTTCATGACATCACAAGGGGGAACAGGGCATTTTGAGCTTTGCAGATGTAGACAGACTAAGAATAAAGAGTAACTTAAACATGTGGATGAAACAAAACACAACTCCAGGTGTGTTTTTGATTATGTAACAGCGTTAGAACACGATTTGTGATATCGGACTTTTAAACAAACAAATCCACTGTATGTGCGTGTGAAATATGGAGCACATTAAAGCGCTGTTAAAAGCTTAAAAAGGCAGATTTATCATAACCCTGTGGAGGTACCTGTGCAGATCGGGCCTCAGTGGGAGCGCTTGTTTTGCTCTTCTGCTCTAAGAATAGTGCGAGGAGGGACGGAGGCAGCAGACAGTCCCCGCTCCAGCTTCTGTTCGCACACAAACACAGCAGAGGGGAAACAAACATGAGCCACAAATAGAAACGGCAATCTGTGCAAGTGTTATTATTAAAACACCACTATGTAACATTAAAGGGCCACTATGTAACATTAAAGCAACACTGTTAAGGTGACCAGACGTCCCTATTTCTTCGGGACAGTCCCAGTCCTGAGCCCTATGCCCCCTGTTCCAGCAGATTTATGCAAAACCACTGATTTGTCCCAGTTTTATATAAGAAATGTCCCAGTGTCACTATTTTGGACCAATCTGAGCTAAACCAGGACTAAACTAAGACTGAACCAGGACTACATCAGGACTAAATCAGGACTATCACAGTTCTTGACTAATCGGATCCCACCAACAGTAAAGAGGAGCATAAATTGTCATTTGTTTTGCCAAAAAAACAGACATTTGTGTTTGTGAACGACCATAAGGCAAACAAAAATGCAGTGACAGAAGCCAAATTAAAGTTAAAATAAAGTAAATAAAAGTGTGTTTCAAGGTTATTCTGCCTCCCAAGGATTGGTCAGCCAGCGAGGCATGTTTTTGTGTCATTTTCATGTCTTTAGTTTATTTCTCTTTCATTGTTATACAATTCTAATTGTAATTTATGTTAATTATTTTAGTTTGACAGTGGTGTTGGTGGAGTTGGTGGAGTTGGTGGCATCTATTAAGACTCAAAACTGCACAAGCCACAATAAATTATATTTGTCCTCTTGTTCTTATATTATATTGTGATGTGTGAGCTCCTGTGCCCAAATACTTTCAATAAAGTTTGTCCAAGTCTGTGACAAGATTCACCAAATCAGCACAAACTTCATCTCTTTACCTAAACTCCTCCCTGACACTTTGCAGCTGATCTCATCAACACTCCCTGCGTGTGACGCCAACTGAAAGCACTGCTCTGCTAGAAGCTCTGTTACTCAGATTAGACTTCACCTGAGCTTTACACAATCTGAGCTCAAAGAACTGACTTCGCTGTGATATTTGCGGACACATTTGGTGTAAAAAGTCTGTAGCATCTCAAAAGTCCAGAGCTCAGCTCCACAGGCTCCTGTCAGGTCTTCAGGGATTAATAAAAAACAACTGTTCATTTCACAAAATCCAACAGCACAAAGTCTTATTATTTTCTTCTGAACCGTGTTGTCCTGGGTGCAGTTTTGAGCTGTACTGCAGTAAGTGCAGTGGGAGAAATGTTTATTCAAACTGATAAAGTGCAAGAGCAGAACAAAGTATCTGGAGAATACAAATACACTTAAATCCACTTCTGCGTATCGACTCCTGTTACTCCTGAAAAGAAACAGTGTGAGCAGGGAAGGCCCTTCAACCAGGACACTGCAAGTTCAAATCTTAGCAGTCTATACTAACAGAGACTTCTGCTGTGCCACCGGCAGAGCGACCAGACGTCCCTGTTTACCCCCAGCCCTGTGTCCCCTGTCCCACAGATTTATACAAAACCACTGATTTGACCCAGTTTTATACAAGAAATGTCCCAGTGTCCCCATTTTTGACCAGTTTGATCCAAAGTAGGTCTAAACCAGGACAGTAAAGAGGAGCATAAATTGTTGTTTGTTGTGCCAAAATTCACAAATCTGTGTTTGTGAATGATCATAAAGTAAAAAAATGCGTAGTCAGAATCCCTCAGATCATGACGGACACGAGAATGCCCAATCTGACACACTCAGACCTGCTGAAGGGCACAAGGACACAGAGTGAATGGCAGAGTTCCAGATGTTATCGCCTCTGTGTGGATCTGACCTTCACCGCACCCCCCCCCTTCCCGCCCCACCTCCGCCCCACAGTCAAAGGGTCCTATTGTGTGGAGCTCCCCCGTCTATTACACCCCCACCCGCCCCACGCACACACCCCCACCTGCCCCACACCCACCCACACACACACCCGCCCCCCACACACACACTCTTTCCCAAAGTCCCCCAGGCTCCGGACTCACGATTCTTTCAATACTTGTTCTGGGAAAGACATCAGCAGCACCGCAAAGTCAAATCCTCGAAACCAGAGCACTTGTGTAACAGATACCGAGTGAGTTATGGAAGAGCACTTTAAAGGTACACGACTTAAAGCTCCTGCACCTGATTTTAGCCTCTTAAAAACACGAAACACAAAACCAGATCATCTGAAACAGTTTGCAGTAGTGCACAGTTCCCCTCACTTACTTTTCGTGCATTCAGAGCATCCTAATTATTGCTGCCTTTGGGTCCAAGATCTGCGCTTTATAACAAGAGCTGTGAGTTTTGCTGCGACAGTAATGCCAACAACACCAACTAGCATGCTAACGGACTCTTTCTGATGATTATATGACAATAAAAATGCTTTCTAATTCGATGTCGACAGCACTGAGTGGACAGATTATGACCTCAGGAGCTGCTAATACACTATATCTGTACTGGAGCCATTTCTGCTCCTGCTTGTGTCAGGAGTGTTTCACAGTACGGCATTAAACTTATCACCATGGAGACAGGGGACGTTACCAGGCCGAGTTCCAGGTGCGCTCACAGTTAAAAATGCAGATTTTCCAAGGGTAAAGAAACCAGTAAAAGCAATAAAAACACCAGGAATGAATGCACGAAAGATATGTTTAATGCCGTACTGCAGAACATTCGAGGCAAAGCATTAACATCACCATGGAGACAAGAAGATGGTCGACACTCCACTAGAAATGTTGCAGCTTTAATGTATTCAAGAGCAAAAAAGTCATGACGTTAGACCAAAAAACACTGACTAACAAGTAATTTACCAACACAAGTTTCAGCTACTCCAGTCCTTAAAGGTGCATTGTGTCTGGAATGTTCCACAGTATGGCATTAAGCCTTTCTATCTTCACAAGACCAAAACAGACCAAGTTCCAGGTCAGATCTGTGGAGGGGCGACCCCGCTTACAGTCAGAATGTCTGTTTTTCTAGGCTGTTTGAACTCTAAAACCACCTGTAGTTCACAAAATGTAATGTCGAGCTGTTTAATGTCACACTGTGGGACATTTCAGGCAGAGCAATGACGTATCTGTAGAAACAAGCAGGTGACAGACCCCCGAATGAAAGGTTACACAGTGGATCTTTACCTAAACCAGTGCACAAGCATAAAACGAGAATACAATGTTCAAAAAATCACCCATATTGGATTAAAACAAACTTCTAAAATCAACTTTTTGAGGACGACAAAAGACTTCTGCGTTACATATTCTGTTCTCCTGACTGTTTATTTGTCACCGTTTATCTCTTGGCCTGAGATCTTTAGAGTCAATGATTAACACCCTTAAGTCCTTCCCACAAAAGTACATGTTCAGTGTCTTTGTTTCTAAACGGTGAAGTGTTTACTCACAGTGCGTTCCTCTTCCTCCTCCTCTTCCTCGTCCTCCTTGTCCTCGCCCGGATCCCTCTGTTCTCGGTGCGATTCACAGCTGGCCGGAGACGCTCTTGTCCTCACAGGCTGCCCTTAAATGGCGTGAGCGTCTGCAGGGAGAGAATAAGAGAAAACGGTGATGAAACGGAACAAAAACACTTTGGGTTAAAGGGCCCATGTTACGCTCGTCTCTGAGCTGTTCTGAGGTCGTTTCCTCGTCACAAACACACCTGGAGTAATACTACAGTGTGGTAGTAGCAGTAAAAGTATTCGTAGTAGTGTTGGAGTGACAGTACAGTGTTGTAGTAGCAGTAAAAGTATTTGTATCCGATGTATAACACTTCATTAGCAGGTAAAAGGGGGAGTTTTTAGAGCAAAATTAAGAAAAAAAAGGTACTTAAATTGCCCTTAGGTCTTGGGTTAAAGCTCTGCCTCAAATGTTCCGCAGTGTGGCTTTAAACAGTATATTTCGTGCTTTCATTCTCAGTGCTTTTCTTGCTTTTATTGGTTTATATACCTTGGAAAAGCTACATTTTAAACTGTGAGTGCGTCTGGAACTGGGCCTAATGTAACATCCCCTGTCTCCATGGTGATAAGTTTAATGCCGTACTGTGAAATAATCTAAAGCCGTAACACACTCTTGGATTCAGAGTGTCCTTTAAAACGCTCTGCTGTAAAAAGGAGAAATGTTTTGATGCAGTCCAGGCTCAGATGAACAGAGGAAACTCAGAGGAAGACGACACAATGGGCTCGGATTATGTAAGTGTTTGGAAAAGACTCGACTCCCGCACATGGAGAAACATGAGAGCTCCAGCTCCGCTTGGAAAACGACTTGTTTTTTCTTCTTTGTACAGATATTAGCAATGAAAATCAGGTCTAATAGTGGGTTTTATTAAGAAAGGATGGAATATTCTCAACTGTAGTAAAATCCGTTTGGCTTTTGAGGACTTTTTAAAAAGACACACAGCTGGTTTTGCAAATAAACTCTTCTCTTTCTTGAATATGAAGCACAATCGCCTGGATTTAGACACGGCTCCATGAAGCTCTGGAGACTCAGGAGACTTCAGCTCAACTAGGAGCAAACAAGGGCTAAAAACAAGATGAAACCAGGACCAAACCCGGCCAAAAACAGGACTAAACAAGGACAAAAACTGGATGAAACCAGGACTAAACCAGAACTAAACCAGGACGAAACCAGGACGAAACCAGGACGAAACCAGGACAAAACAAGGATGAAACAAGAACAAAACCAGAGCAAAACCAGGACTAAACCAGGATGAAACCAGGCCTAAACCAGCGTGAAACAAGGATGAAACCAGAATGAAACCAGAGCAAAACCAGGAACAAAATCAGGACTAAACCAGGACTAAACCAGGACTAAACCAGGACTAAACCAGGACTAAACCAGGTCTAAAACAGAACCAAACCAAACCCAGAGCAGCAGGATGTGGACAGTTTTCAGTACAGGACTCCAGAGTCCAGCCTCATGTGAAAATTACATTTGCTTAAATAATTTTGCAGACCCACATGGTTTAATAAACCGAAAAACAGAGAAACACACAACCGAGCAGCTTAGACTGACGACCCCACACACACACGCATACACACACACACGCATATACACACACACACACACACACACACACACACACACAAACACAAACACAAACACAAACACAAAGCCAAATCCAGAACACTGTGCTCCAGGGAGCTGCTGTGGATCTGCTTTCTGTCTGCAGCTTCTGAACCAGCACAGACTTTAAATGTGGGTTCAACTTTCTTGGACAGGGACAGTGCAGAACAGAGCTGATCCTCAACTCTGATCCTGATACTAAGGAACAGACTCGATACGCGATACCGATCCTGCTCCCACAATGATAATAATAATAAAAAAAAAACTCTTTCTTTAAATAAACTCCTGCGATTTTCCACATTAAACGGTAGAACTTTCCTTTCCTTGGGACTTCTTTTTTAGTATCGATCCCTGCTTAAAAATGAAGGTCTAGTTTTGATACTAGTTGAAATATGGATTCAAATCTGATTTTTCATACTTTGACAGTGCTAATATATTCTTAATTCACACTAAGACATAAACCCATTTGAATAAACCAGAGATAAACCAAACCCAGTCTGTTTATCTCTGTTTAAAGCTCCTACATCACACAAAGTGACTCTTGTGAACTTTACGTCATGTTCTAATGTTGTTCCCTCCTCAAAAACTGAGCTGGAGTTGTGTTTTGTTTCATTCACACATGTTTGAGTAACACTTCTTTATTATTTATAGTCTGTCTACATCTCCAAAGCTCCAAACGCTCTGTTCCAGCTCATGAAGTACGTTTCCCTTGTGTTTAGAGCAGATTGGCAACACTAGTCACATTTCTGAAGCGGCTAAATGTTAACTAGTCAATCAAAACAGTGAACTGAACCACAAAATGAGTTATTCTACAGCATGTCAAAGCCTCGTCATATCTTCATCTAATCTGGATGGAATCTGACCTACAAATAACTGGAATAACTGGAATAATGAAATTCAGCACATTATCTTCACATTTTAACAGATTGTGCACAAACGGCAGCCCCCTCCTCCTCCTGTGTGCCCGCGTGTGTCTATATACATGTACAATTTTTTCATTATTAATATTGGATTAATTATACACGCAAGTTACATTATGTCTCAACACATTTAAGTGTTGTGATTTGGGAAGGATGATGCTTTTCTCCTGTTGCACGACATGAGCTTCAGGAGTTTATCTCCCATATCTCAATGAAATACATAGTTAAGCCCTTCCTAAAAGTGATTCTGAATGATTTTTGAACAAATTCTGTAGCTTTTTAAGTTTCTTGTGTTGCGCTGTTTATAAATTATGTTCATGGCAGCAGGTCAGGAAATAATGAATATTTCTTCCCAAATCAACAGTTACAGCAGCGTTTTTCAACCACTGTGACGCGGCACACCGGTGTGCCGCGAGATATTGTCAGGTGTGCCGTGGGAAATTATCCAATTTGTGTGCCGGTGCTAGCTACCACGTCGCCGAACTTGTGGCTAAATCAAAAAAGTCCCACACCGTGGCAGAGCAATTAATACTTCCCGCTTGCAAGGCCATTGTAAATGAGATGCTCGGACCCGAAGCGGTTAAAGAAATAGCCAAAGTCCCTCTCTCAGATAACATGGTCGGGCGCATGGTCGGGCGCACCAAAGGCTTTGTAAGCAGAGTCAAGGAAAAAAGCCCAGATGTGATCATTACGCACTGTTTTTTACACCGCGAAGCCCTCGTAGCCAAGACTTTACCAGCAGACCTCGTTCCTGTGTTGGATGATGTTGTGCGCATGGTAAACTTTGTGAAGTCACGACCTATGAAAAGTCGCATGTTTGCGGCTTTGTGTGACGAAATGGGAGCGGAGCATAATACTTTGCTGTTTCACACGGAGGTCCGATGGTTGTCGCGCGGCAAGGTGCTGGCCCGTGTGTATGAGCTGCGAGAGGAACTTAAAGTGTTTCTAACAAATGAGGGGTCCGATTACGGAAAGCTAATTGCAAGTGATGAGTGGTGTGCAAGGCTGGCATACCTGGCAGATATTTTTCATCATCAGAATGAACTGAACACACGAATGCAAGGCTGAAATGAAAACCTGCTTACAAGTACAGATAAAATAAGTGGATTCCGTTCAAAGTTGGAACTCTGGCAGCAACATGTGGAAAGTGGCAATCTGGAAATGTTCTCATTCACCAATAAATTGCAAGATGTTAATACTGCTGCACTGTGTGAAATAATAGTTAAACATTTGAAAACTCTTGAGGAGAAGATGTCATTTTATTTCTCTTCAGCCTCCACGGAGTACCTTGACTGGGTTAGGGACCCATTCAGCTCAGCATCAGCTGTTGGAAAGGACATGACTTTACAGGAGCAGGAGGAACTAACTGAACTGAGACAAGATCGTGGTCTCAAGCTAAGCTTTGCTGATCTACCTTTGGACAGTTTTTGGTTGGCAGCTGCCAAGGAGTTCCCCATGCTGGCCAACAAAGCTATTTTGATATTGCTCCCATTTTCCACAACATATGTGTGTGAGGTGAGTTTTTCAAGCCTGACTGCTGTAAAAAGTAAAAACAGAGAAAGACTGAGAGCTGTGGAGGAAGAGCTTCGTGTGTGTCTTTCAACGATTCCTGCCAGGATATCAGCACTGTGTTCATCCAAACAGGCCCAGGTTTCACACTGAGTGAGTATAAATATGAAAGATTATAAAATACTTTTTTCTTTGTGTTTATTTGATTCCTATTCATGACGTTATAATATAATGTCATTCTTCAATGTTATAAAACGCTTATATTAACAATACAACACTTATATTTGTTAATATAAGCTTTTTTTTTTTTTACATTTTTAGCTGGTGGTGTGCCGCGGGATTTTTTCAATGACAGAAGTGTGCCTTGGCACGAAAAAGGTTGAAAAACACTGAGTTACAGAATAGCAATAGGACGTGGGGAAAAAGTCACAAAAAGTCACAAAAAAAAAAAAAAAAACAAGATTTCATAGTAAACTTCTGAAAGCAAATGAGAATTATATTGATATTACAAACTGAAAAAATGTTTGCTGCTTTGGGAAGATCAGTAAAATGACAAACATGGTCTGGTCTCGCTACATTCACATTTCATTTGATTCTGATATAGATGATATAGATGATGACGCTGCCCAAGAGAAGAGGGCGCTCGGAGGGTGAGGGGGGGCGTTCCTGCAGAGAGAATGGGACACTTGCACTGGGACTTTCGAGCCGGTACTCGTACCTCTCTCTTCTGTAGTTTTCAAGTGAACAGCTCCTTTTTTACCTTTAGTTCAGTAGAGATTGGCCATTCCAGATCTGAAATGATCCAAATGATTCTAGTGAGGATGTTTGGAGTTTAAAAACACAGTGGAGCAGATCAGAGAATAGTGTAATACAGGTCTTTTAAAGAAGCGACCACACAAAGCTCTTATGTTGGTGGGATTTTCCTTCAGACTCTGCAGCAGCACCGCCTCTGGACCTCGCACCATCTGGGACCTGCAGACATTTGTTTTCTCGCCTTCGCTGCACAAACACACGACTCTAAAGAGCATTCCACTGAGCGCAGAGGTGAGGGAGGAGTGTGCACGAGCGCACGAGGGAGGAGGGAGCACACGCTTGTGCACAATCTGTTAGAAACTGAAAATAATACTGAGAAGAAGAGAAAACAAGAGAACAAAAATACACTTTGGTTTAAGAGGCGATATTATTCTATTCTGGAGCTGTGTTTTGTTTCATTAACACATGTTTAACACACAAACCTGCACATTCAGGGTTCTTGAGTTCTTCTCTCAAACTGAAAACACTCTGTTCCACCTTGTGATGTCATCAAGTGGTGATAAAGGAAGTGCTCCACTGTGTTTTTAAGCTCCACACACCTTCACTAGAATCATTTGGATCATTTCTGCCCTTCTGGAGTTGCCCATCTCGACTGAACTAAAGGGAAAAGGAGCTTAGGGTGACCAGATGTCGCTATTTCCCCAAATTTACCGTAAAATACCAGAAAGGAGCCGGGGGCATTTATTTGTTTTAATCACTTCACAGACCAGGCCTTTATTTGAGACCAGGCGGTGATTTGGGGTGATTCATTCCTTCCTCACAAAATCCTGCTCAACAAAACTGGGAAAATCTGGAACTCAATTTTTTTAACCAGTTTGACGATAATTTAGGCGACTTTCTACAGATGTAGAATGTTACAGCAAAATCTCTCGTTCAAACCCTCCACAACACGCAGACATTTCTTTAGCCAAACAAACGACAGACGCAGTGAGTGTGGAGCAGCAGAGCGAGAACGTTCATCCACTGCATCAGGAGGAGCAGCTGTTTTTTTCAGTGCTTATAGTTTATGCAAATGAGGCGTGTGGTTTTAAGTTTGGTTTGTGTAGAGAAGACGCAGCATCAGTCCTGCTCCTGTTGTTGCAGCTCGACTTCTGTCTTCAGCACCAACATTAGATGTTTGTGAATGACCATAAAGCAGAGTCCATCAGATCATGACTGACACTAGAATGCAATCTTCCACGCTCTTTTCACTATTTTATTTATACAAACATCCAAACCCAGGTGTGTCCCAGTTTAGGGTTGTGAAAATCTAATCACCCTAAAGGAGCTGTTAAACTGAAAAGTACAAAAGAGCCACACAGTGGGAAGGAGGGGGCAGCTGTTTGTGCACAATCTGTCAAAATGTGAAAATAATGTGACGAGAACTGTGCTGAATATTGTGATGAGTTATTACATTTATTTGTAGATCAGATTCCCTCAAAATGAGCTCAAGATGTGAGTTTTAAACCCTCTTCTAACACTGTTACCTCGTAAAAACAAGACGAGGTTTTGTCATACTGTAGAATAAATATAGTTTGTGGTTCAGTTCACAGTTTTGACTTTATTTTACATGTTTTCTGTATTGTAGCTCTGATTTTTGGAAGAACAACTTCTCAAGAAATGTGATTTGCACCTCTTCACTGTTTTTGTCAAATCCAAATGGAAATAGATGAGGGCTCGCGAGATCTTGTCCCATTTCTAGTGTTTATATTCTCGTTATGTGGCAATGCTTCGTGCCACTGTGCCCCGTCACAGTCTTATTTCTGTGGATACGTCATCGCTCTGCCTGGAATGTTCCACAGTGTGACTTTAAACAGCTCTACCTTCTATTTATTCAATTACAGGTGGTTTTAAAGCTCAAAAATCCCTTGAAAAACAGATGTTCTGACTGTGAGTAGGGTCGCCTCTCGCAAGATCTGACCTGTAACCTGGTCTGGTTTGGTCTCCATGAAGATAGAAAGGTTTAAAGCCACACTGTGGAACATTCCAGACAAAGCAATATCTACATGAAGAATTTGACAGAAGCTCCACCAGAAAAGTTCCACAGTGCACATTTAAGCAGTACTGGGGTCTGGAAAAGCGCTGTACTGTATGAGACGAATGATTTATTAACTGTTTGTGAAGGAGCTGCTCACTCCAGGAGCTCCAGAGTTGGCAGAGAAAAGGCTTCCACCGCCCTGGTGCCCACACTCCCTCCATATGTTCCTGCGTCTATTCCAAAATCCAACAACCTTCTCTGCGACTGCACCAACACTAACCCAGGCTGCTGCAAGCCTTTATATGATGCAAAACTGACTCTGGAGAGCTTTAAATTATAGTCTAGTGTTATTACGTCCTCAAAAACAGACCTGGAGTTGTGTTTTGTTTCATTCACACATGTTTGAGTAAGTCTTTATTAAGCCGGGAGTACAATGTGCGATATTCTTGATTTCACTCAGCTCCAGCTCAAACTGTTCGACCAAATCTCAAGGTTTAAAGTTCACAGTTCACGATTCATGTTCTCACACTGTACGAACGACTTCAGCAGTGAAACCCTCACGAGGCGACTGGATTTAAACAGGTTTGATATTCTTGACCTTCGATTGTCGATCAGGAGCTGTCGTGAGGGATTAACCCGTTCTCGTTACCCCATGTTTACTACACGAAGCATGACACACGATTAAGACAAAACTTGATCTCAAAAACAGTCGCACAAATAAAAAAATCGGCTCAAAAAAGTTAGTCTGTTATTAGTCTGTTTACCTCTCCAAAGCTAAAAATGCTCTGTTCCACCTTGTGATGTCATGAAGCAAGACTTTAAGCTTTAGTTTTTACCTTTAGTTCAGTAGAGATAGGCAATTCCAGGGCCGAAATTAAAGATTAAAAATTATCCAAATGATTCTAATGAAGGTGTGTGGAGTTTAAAAACACATTGGAGCACTTCCTGTATCACCACATGACATCACAAGGTGGAACAGAGTGTTTTCTGTTTGAGAGAAGAATTAAATCTGCAGGGTTTGTGTGAATGAAACAAAACACAACTCCAGATCTGTTTGTGAGAAGTAAACTACATTAGAACAGAGATTATTGCTTTGTCTGGAATGTTCCACAGTATGGCATTAAACCTTTCTATCGTCACGGAGACCAAACAAGACCAAATGCCAGGTCAGATCTGTGGAGAAGCGACCCCGCTCACAGTCAGAATGCCTGTTTTTCTAGGTATTGTTGAGCTATAAAACCACCTGTGATTCAATAAATGTAAAGTAGAGCTGTTTAATGTCACACTGTGGAACATTCCAGGCAGAGCTGTGAGGTCTCTACAGAAACAAGCAGGTGACGGACCCCCAGCCGTAAAGTTACACAGTGCAGCTTTAAAACAAACGCTCAGGAAAACGTTGCAGGAGAAGGAAAAGCGCCGGAAATCTGATCTCGGAGAAAACGTTGATGGTTTTTGTGTTTCGTCTGCGTCCTCCCCCTCCAAACCTGGACACATTATCGTCCGTTTGTTTTGCACATTTACACTTGTGGAGCAAACGAGCAAGCAGATGCACAGTTCAGGTTCTGCGGTTTACGATGAAGAACACTACGCACTGGACTTGAGCGGCGCCGGTGGCTTTGGGACACTCAGAGAACGAACCCGGGCGACTTCAGAACGCTCTCCCTGTGGCGAAATGTGTCATTAGCAGACGTTTATGCGTGGGGCTAATTGGGAACAGAGCTGTTGTGAAATGGAGCTGCGCAGGCAGTCGGACCCAGATGCTCAAGTTTATTAGAAGTCAGAGGAGGGTTTAGAGGTTTAGGCTCGAAAAATAGGAAATAAAGAAGGATCATGGACTGTAAATATGAACGGACAAACAGGAAGTGAGCATCAGGACGCTTACGGCTCCTTCCATTCTGATTCACTTCACTTTACTTTGGAAAACTGTTTTGGTCTTAAAGTGTGATTCCCAAATTTCTCCCATCATTTGCTGGGATAAAACGTGTTATAATATAAATAAATGATAAAGTCGTACACCAACCAAGAAGGAATTTGAGAAGAAAAGTTCACAAAGATGTTGAAAATGACGGGAAACAGAGATGTCCAAAAGTTTGACGGCGTTTGCTAATGTGTCACCATGGTAACTGCTGAACATTCCACCATTAGAGATGCATGTAGCATCTCCAGTATGTTTTTGAGGAGGGAACAGCTTTGTAACGTGGTTTAAATTTCACAAGTGTCAGGTTTTATAACAGAAGAGATTTAAATAGACACAAGATGATCCTTTTGAAGAGAACAGAGGTCAAATATGTGTTTAATTATGATTTTCACTCTTGTAGTATATGTGTTTAGTGCTTTTAGTGGACAGAGAATTGTTTGACATCTGAATTTACTGCCATATTTATTTAGGACCAACGCCATGGCAACATTCCACACAAACGCCAGTAAATTATAGGTTCTTTGTTATCATATTATAATTAGTTTTTTTAACACCAGATATTTCAGTTCCATCAATCACTGGGAGAAAGCCAGCGAGTGTTCCTCCTCAGAGTCCCCCAGGAGCCCCACACAGAGTCTCTCAGGAGCCTCACATAGAGTCTCTCAGGAGCCTCACACAGAGTCTCTCAGGAGCCTCACACAGAGTCTCTCAGGAGCCTCACACAGAGTCTCCGGAGCCTCACACAAAGTCTCTCAGGAGCCTCACACAGAGTCTCTCAGGAGCCTCACACAAAGTCTCTCAGGAGCCTCACACAGAGTCTCTCAGGAGCCTCACAGAGTCTTTCAGGAGCCTCACGCAGAGTCTTTCTGGAGCCTCACACAGAGTCTCTCAGGAGCCTCACACAGAGTCTCTCAGGAGCCTCACACAGAGTCTCTCAGGAGCCTCACAGAGTCTGTCAGGAGCCTCACACAGAGACTCTCAGGAGCCTTAGACAGAGTCTCTCAGGAGCCCCACACAGAGTCTCTCAGGAGCCCCACACAGAGTCTCTCAGGAGTCCCACACAGAGTCTGTCAGGAGCCTCACACAGAGACTCTCAGGAGCCTCACACAGAGTCTCTCAAGAGCCTTAGACAGAGTCTCTCAAGAGCCTTAGACAGAGTCTCTCAGGAGCCTTAGACAGAGTCTCTCAGGAGCCCCACACAGAGTCTCTCAGGAGTCCCACACAGAGTCTCTCAGGAGCCTCACACAGAGTCTCTCAGGAGCCCCACACAGAGTCTCTCAGGAGCCTTAGACAGACCGAGGTGGAGCGTCATTCCAAAGGTGGGTCTTGATCCTGTAAACAGTTCTGATAAGACGCTCCGGCACATTCCACAGCCCAGAGCCGTGAGGAGCCAACGGGCCGTGACTCAGATAAGAGACACGTCCCTGTGTGTGTGTGTGTATTATATATGTGTGTGTGTGTGTGTGTATTACATGTGTGTGTGTGTGTATTATATATGTGTGTATTATATATGTGTGTGTGTGTGTGTGTGTGTGTGTATTATATATGTGTGTATTATATATATGTGTGTGTGTGTGTGTGTGTATTATGTGTGTGTATTATGCGTGTGTGTGTGTACTATGTGTGTGTGTGTATTATGTGTGTGTATTATGTGTGTGTGTGTGTGTGTATTATGTGTGTGTGTGTATTATGTGTGTGTGTGTGTGTATTATGTGTGTGTGTGTGTGTATTATGTGTGTGTGTGTGTGTGTGTGTACGTGTGTGTGTGTTTGTGTGTGTACATGTGTGTGTGTGTGTGTACATGTGCGTGTGTGTACATGTGTGTGTGTTTGTGTGTGTACATGTGTGTGTGTTTGTGCGTGTACATGTGTGTGTGTATGTGTGTGTGTTTGTGTGTGTGTACATGTGTGTGTGTACATGTGTGTGCATGTGTGTGTGTACATGTGTGTGTGTTTGTGTGTGTACATATGTGTTTGTGTGTGTACATGTGTGTGTGTACATGTGTGTGTGTGTTTGTGTGTGTACATGTGTGTGTGTACATGTGTGTGTGTTTGTGTGTGAACATGTGTGTGTGTTTGTGTGTGTACATGTGTGTGTGTTTGTGTGTGTACCTGTGTGTGTGTACATGTGTGTGTACGTGTGTGTGTGTGTGTACGTGTGTGTACATATGTGTGTGTTTGTGTGTGTACATGTGTGTGTGTTTGTGTGTGTACCTGTGTGTGTGTACATGTGTGTGTACGTGTGTGTGTGTGTATGTGTGTGTACATATGTGTGTGTTTGTGTGTGTACATGTGTGTGTGTTTAACATGACTCATGGACAGTATGGGGACAGTATTTCAGTCTTATTCTGAACAGTCTGGTCTTTCGGGGACATGTGTATATTTTATTGTGGGACGTTTTGTCTCGTGAGTTTGTGTGGATGAAATCTGGAGTTTCATTTTACACATAATTTAAAAAATAGGCTAATTTGATCATTTAATTTAAAATATTGTGCTTATGCATTGATGAAACTTTTATGTTGATTTGGAACATCCTGGGTCGAGTTGGACAATGTGAGAATGAAAACGGGGATCTGATCTGTGAGGCGCTTTGGTGCAAACGTCAAATTTAAACATTCAGACAGATTATACTACACACGTGTTGTGTAGATGTAAATGTGTTAATGTGTTTGACTAATGACGCGTTTAACGTGTTTGTATTTTAGAGGATAATAATTAGGTCTGGTATCATTAAGAAATTGCCGATACGATACAGACCTCGATGCAGTGCACTTTCGGTTCGATACGATATATTTCAAATCGATACAGATGAATAAAAAATAACGGCTAAATCGTGGCTGTGACACTAAAAGTCTTTCTTAAAACAATTCTTGTGCAAAGTTCATATGAAACACAAACATTTTAATCCTCAAAACAGTGAAAATGTCAAATGTGTCGCATAAATGAGTTTCCTTCCTCTGAACAAGCAACAAAACTGTAGCTCTATAAGAAAATAATTTAGCAAAATATACCAAAAATATACTCTTGCTGTTATATCGCTACAGCAGGCCATGATATTTTGATATTTCAATATTTTTGCGCACCCTTAATAAACCTGATGAATTTGGTAAATGTGCTTTTGATGGTGATGAATTTCAGTATTTTTAGAAGATAAAGAAAAAGAGAAGAATTTGAAATCTTATATTTATAGAAATTAGAATGAATGAATATGGATTGTTTCAAACGTTTAAGGCTGAATTGGATTGTGGTTATTTTAAGGAGACTCTATTGTTGTTAGAGTTTGTTTAATGTGAAGAGTTTCTTTAATGTATTTTGTTCCTCCCTGAGGAGTGCAGATGGAAATGAGTTTGTAGCTAAATCTGGCACAGAGCGTCTTTTCTCTCGGAGATTAATGTTTTCTGTGCACTGTCCTTGTTTAAAAAAGAAAAAAAAACTTACTGCCTGTTTTTAAGTCCCTCCAAAAACTCACTTTTTCTCCTTGGCTTTTTACCTGCATTTGTATATTTACCTGCACCTGTCTCTGTATTTAGCACTGTTTGTCATGTGCAGCTCTTTGGTCGACTGTTTTGTTTTTAATGTGCTCTAGAAATAAAGTGTTGAGAAAAAAATTACTGTTTTATGCGTCTCTATTCTTAAATCCACTCTTATGGTTGAGTGATTGACAGGTGAAACTGACCAATCACAGTGACATATGACCTCCGAGCAGCAGTACCTGGTTTCAGCCTCGGTGCAGGACTGGAGATGAACCGAGATCAGATCAAAACCATTTCAGACTCTGATTTGGATTTTTTCATGTGTCTGGACTACGCACGATATTATACTGTAAACGACTGTGTTTGGCTGCAGCCAACAAAGACTTTTTAGTTTGAACTTTTGAAATATGACCAAACAAAACCTCTTTTGTCATTGACATTTTGAGGAATTTGTGCAACACTGAGGCTCCCCAAACCCCAAATCTCAAGTTTAGATCAAGTGAAGATTCAGAAATACTGATCTGTACTCGGGATGTACCAATGACCAAAATATGGTCTCACAATAATCTGGTGGAGCATCACAATATCTGGAATCCCAAGTCTCTTTGCTTAAATGAAGAGTTCTGATGCAAAAATAGCTAAAAAAAAAAAAACAGAGGGAACCACATAGACCATGATCCTTTGCTCCGTTTCAGTGCAGACGACATGAAGAAATAACTGTTCTAAGCATTTTGAAATCTTCATTCTTTGGATTAAGTCTTGTGAAGCATTTTTAGAGGAAAAAGTCGCAGATTCACAGTTTTATATTGTAATAAATCTGGTACAGTGAGATGTTTATAGTGAAAATATCGTACAGAGAGATTTGGATTTCGTTCCATCCCTAATGACAATAAATGTACCAAATGACTGATCAGAGCATTTTAGAGTCAGTCTTATTATATAGAATATCGTAATATCGTGAGCCTCCCCACCATAGCATGAGCTTTCCCACAATATTGCAATAAATATCGCACCGTGAGGTTCAGACCGTGAAGAGATCGTATTGTGAGACTTGGATATCGCTAATCTGTACGTATTAATGGTCTGATATTACGCAAAATCGACTCTTGTGTGCTTTAAGTCATGTTCTAATGTTGTTACCTCCTCAAAAACAGAGCTGGAGTGTTTTGTTTCCTATAACCCTTTATTATTAGTCTGTTTACATCTCAAAATGCTCCGTTCCACCTTGTGATGTCATCAAGCGGTAGTTTTAACAGCCCCTTTTACCTTTAGTTCAGTACAAATGGTTAATTCCATCATCTTAATGATTCTATTGAAGGTGTGTGGAGTTTAAAAACACAGTGGAGCACTTCCTGTATCACCACATGACACAGGCACATGACATGCATTAAACATGTGTGAATGAAACAAAACACGACTCCGAGTAAGTTTTTCAGTTTTATATTTTATATTATATGTTAAATTTTTTAAGTTGTATATTTTACTCCGTTGACAATAAAGTGAATAAAATCAAATAAACCATGAGCGTAACTAGTACTTAGTACTTAGTAGTTCAGTGTGGTTCAGGTGGTGTTTGTGTGGGCCTGTCCTGTCCTCACCTTGGCACCCCCTCCAGGCTGCGCTCGCTCTATCCTCTGCTTAGTCTTAAACTCCTGATGTTCAGCTCCCCGTCTGGAGGTCAGCGGTGCCCGGGGCCACACATCTGGACGGCACGCTCAGCCAGAAGAACACCGCCTTTGTTCCAGCGCCATATCCACATTTATTTCCACTGCTCCAGACTTTAAATGCAGAGGAGAGGGGCCCGTGAGGAGAGGGGCCCGTGAGGGGGCAGGCAGCAGGCATCAAAGCTTCACAAAACAAACACCAACCAACAACACTCCACAGAAGAACTGGAGATTTTAAACGTGTGACCAAACTGAATTAAGTATGCACAAGTTAGTTATTACTCCAAAACACGTAAATGTACAGAATCATGTGAAGGGGGATCGGATTTCCAAAATTCTAAACCAGGACACACCTGGTTTGGATGTTTGGTGTAAATAAAATTGTGAAAAGAGCGCGTAAGTTTGTGCATTCTCATGTCAGTCATGATCTGAGGAACTTCTGACGCTGCATTTTTTTTGCTTTATGGTCATTCACAAACACGAATTTCTGAATTTTGGCAAAACAAATGACAATTTATGCTCCTCTTTACTGTTGGGAGGATTAGATTAGTCAAGAAATGTGATAATCCTGGTTTAGACCTGATGTAGTCCTGGTTTAGTCTTAATTTTAGTCCTGGTTTAGACCTGATGTAGTCCTGGTTTAGTCTTAGTTTAGTCCTGGTTTAGATCAGATTGGTCCAAAATAGGGACACTGGCACATTTCTTGTATAAAACTGGGACAAATCACTGATTTTGTATAAATCTGCTGGAACAGGGGACACAGGGGTCAAAACTGGGGACTGTCCCGGGGAAACAGGGACGTCTGGACACTTCTCATCTTCATCTTAGACAAAACATTAGAAGGCTATAAAGTGTTGGCCCCTGTAGATGTCATAAAAACATCACTACAACACCGCACAGACGTCAAATCTCTTTACAAATGCGCAAAGGTTCCAGCAACAAGTGAGCGCTTTGACTCCTCACCCCGCTCAACCTAATGAAGTTAAGAATGACCAAAATAGGCTGCGTGCACAGTCTCAGTCTCGCATGCTTCTGGCTCGGATGCTGGAGGGAAATGCCAACAGAAATGTGGCTTTAAAAGTCCAGCTGCCTCGCATCTTTGTTTAAAGGGGTGCGGGGCTCTCGGGTGGACAACTATTCCCCCGAATGCTCCCGTTATCTCCGCGCAGATCCAAAACTCCACCGCGCTGCGCATTAAGCTGTTATTATTAGGTCACTCTAATGGACTTACCTTTGCTGTAGGATCCACTCGGTTCACCCTCTCTGCTCTCCGGACTCAAGTTTGGGTCGAAACGCCGACAAAACGCGTGGATTCTGCACAGAAACTGCCCGAGCTCCAGCGCTGGGCAGTAAATCACTTCAGTCACTTGCGACAAAGTGACGTTCCGGCGCTAACAGAGGCGCAGTGGGGGAGCGGAGGGGCGCAAACCGACCCGCAGCACAAATGTTCGTGTCGGTGTTGAAGTTGAAGCGTCCTCCGTGCGTAAATCTGCGGCACTCTCGTACGAAGCTGCAGAGAAAAAAGAGACGCCGCGCCGTTCCCTCAGCCCTCTGGTAAATACATCCCTTTGGATCTGGGACACCGCACCGCAAGGCATTGTGGACTGTTTTAAAGCTGCAACGCGCTCTGGATGAGGATGCTACCTGGAGTCAACTTTTCCTGCAAGGACATTTGAACAAAAAGACTGGACGTTTCTCTTCTGCGTTACATTATGGCCGCGCGTAAAAGGAGAATTACAACGATAAACGTTTCCAAGCAAATCACTGAAACATTGAAACACATTCCCCACACAGTCCCCAAAGCCACAGATCTGAAGTGTTCACAGAGCATTCAAGCCAGATACTCAATCTCCATGCCCAATTTGCAAAAAGATCTAAAACTAATCTGACCAGACGTCCTTATTTACCAAGTCCTGTGTCTCCTGTCCCAGCAGATTTATCCAAAACCACTGATTTTTCCCAGTTTTATACAAGAAATGTCCCACTTTTTTACCAATTTGACACCAACCAACAGTAAAGAGAGGCGTAAACTGTCATTTATGTTGGTAAAATACAGAAAAGCTGCTTAAAATGACCAAAACACAAAGAAAACGTAACTAATCTGGCAAATGTTAGTCATCAATGGGCACTGCCTAACTATTTTCCTTAATTATGCACTCCTTTCACTATTTTATTATTACCAACCACGAAAAACCCAAGGATGTCCCAGTTTTTATTTTGAAAATCTGGTCACAAACAAACAGACGCCACCTCTCTGTTTTGCCCCAGAATTAGAATAGGCCAGACCGATCCAAATGAGCAGTTATTATAAAAGGCTTATTGAAAAACGTAAATAGAAGCAGGACGTGCCATTGTGGCCTGGATACGACTCTGCAGCTACAGAACACACAGGGACACACAGAGAGCACATAAGAACACACAGGGCTCCATGTGTCTCAGTCATACATCATAAGCTCGGATGCCCTGCCTCAGCGCGCGCTATCACAGCCTATCCAAACGTGACTAACTCGCGCGTCAAACTCCAAAGCTCAAACGAGACGGTTCGGATGTTTGTGCCATAATCATTTATTCACTGAACCCTTCTCTACGGCCACACACAAAAGTAGAGCTGTACCGCCCTCCTGTGGCCGCCCAGAGCAACGCACAAAGCTGTAATCCTGAAACTACGAGTGACCTCACGAGAACCTTTCATTTCCAGGTTAAAAAGAAAAATACTCTGCACAGAAAGTTCTTTTATAATTATTTCACATTGACAGACTGTGCGTATCTATAAGTAAATAGAAAAAAACGTGTACAAAGACTAAGAACCCAATGTACTCTCAATATTCAGATCATTTTTTGCACTTTTTTCCTATGACCTCTTGTAAATAACTGAGATTTTTAGTTTTTATCACTTATTTTTCTATTTTATTTTGACTTTTACAATTACATTTATACAATTATGCCCTATTTGACCTCTTTTTTGCTACTTTTTATTATTACCATTTATATTTTTTACTGTTTTTATTCTAATATACTGTGATGTTTGAGCTCCTGTGTCCAAATCATTTCCCTTTTGGATCAATAAAGTTGGTCTAAGTCAGTAGCCTACAATAATCTATTTTAGGCCAACATCAAACCAATAAAATCCAGTTTCTTTTGCTGCAGTAAATTTGCTCCAGGTTCGTCTTGTTCCAGTTGCAAATAGTCTCACATAAAATATTGTTTAGATGAGCGCAGAAAGCATTCGGAGGAAAAGGGAGGCGCCGCGGCACGGATTGCCAAATGAATTCCTTGCCTGGGAATGACGTCTCCGCTGCACATTCCAGTTATATTTAGAGCCTATATAAAGAGGAGTCGCCCCCTAGGTTTTGTTGACTGTGCAGCAGGGAACAGCAGGCGGAGCGGAGCCCGGAGCGAGCACACGACCTGACACCGACACCGTGTGACCTCCACTCCGCCGCGACGCACTTCTACTACGAAGTGTTTGGCATAATCAGCACATGAGACGCAAATAATCCCTCCAGGGAGCTCACCGAAACAGACACATGCACACGCAGAGTTTAAATGCAAACGCAGCACTCTCCCCTTCCTCTTATTTGCGCTTTGGAGCAAAGATGTTGTTATAACTCATTAAAAATAAACGATTTTTTGTGTTTAGTCACCAAAATATCACCGTGTAAAGTACCCCAAACAAAAGAAGAAAGTGAGGGCTCATTGCGACATGCCTGAGAGAAACCGGTTGAAATCCCCTGCGTTGCTTTGTGGGTAAAGTGCGCCCCGGTATACGCCCATATACGCGTAAAGGCGCAGCGGCAGCAGCTAGGCCCGAGCGCAGCGCCAATGGAAAGTTATATCGATTAAAGTCCCGCTCCGTGCGTGTTCCCCTTCGCTTCTGGACCGCGATAGAGCTGCTAAATGTTGGGCTTTCGCTTGGACTCAGGACATGCAGAGATCGTGTGAAACTGGAGCAGCGCTTTGACTTTTTGGTCGCTACTTCGGACGCGGAACTCCACTCGCTAAAGGTAAAACAAACGACAACGGCGTTTTCTGCAATTCCCCGCGTTGTGTTTAAGGTTGTTGCAAATATGCGAGTGTATTACAAGCTCAGGTGACTAAAAACGCACATGAAACCGTACTTTTGTGTTGTTATTGGAAACTACGCCCAGGTAGGAGCCGTGCGCCCGGCCCTGCGCAATGGCGGCTCCAACCTCTGCGCGTCGGGGATTTTGAATGAAATGTTGGTCACTAGTGTCTCTAAATGTGTGTAACTGTGGTGTTATATCGGTGTGTGACATGAAGTGTGAAGGATGTGTGTTAGATTTGAATGTTTAGCTCCGAAAGCTTCCGTGTGCTACATGCTAAGCTAAGTTAGCCGCAGGCGCACAACATGGACCTAAATTCCTCTCTTGTCTTTAAAGCCTCGTTTCTGAGCTGATGCCCGCCGCTGTCTGCTCATTCAAACTGAGAACATTTCATTTGTACTTCTGTAACTCGCGCAAATGATCAAGAAAAGCCTCTCTAAAATATTTGGATCACACAGGCCCATTATACAATCCGTGCCATTGCACCCATGCGCCTGTTAGCACCTATGTTTACACAAATTAATCGTGTTTGGGGTGACCAGACGTCCCAGTTTCCCCGGGACAGTCTCAGTCCTGCGCCCTGTGTCCCCTGTCCCAGCAGATTTATGCAAAACCAGTGATTTGTCCCAGTTTTATACAAGAAATGTCCCAGTGTCCCTGTTTTTGACCAGTTTGAGCTAAACCAGGACTAAACCAGGACTAAACCAGGACTAAACCAGGACTAAACCAGGACTAAACCAGGACTAAACCAGGACTAAACCAGGTCTTTACCAGGTCTTTACCAGGTCTACACCAGGTCTAAACCAGGACTATCACAATAATTGATCAGTCTGATCCCTGCCAACAGTAAAAAGCTATAAACTGTCATTTGTTTTTGTAAAATATAGAAAAGCTGCTTAAAAATGACCAAAACACAAAGAAAATGTGATTATACTGACTCGCATGAATGGGGCGAGTTTCTAAATTTTATTATTACCGACCAACACAAACTGGGGTGTCCCAGTTTTTGTTTTTTAAAATCTAGTCCCTCTAATCATGTGAAATGCAGTGTAATCTTTCTCATTTGTGATAGACACAGTGCAAGGACCAGATCAGCTTTAGGGCAAATGTTTGGGCAAAAGTTCAAATTTCTTTCTGTCTGGCATTTAATGTCGATTGAAAGTTTATTTTTGTTATTTTAGTTTTTATTAATAGTCCATCCATCATCTTCCGCTTAATCCAGCTGGGTCGTGGGGGCAGTTTGCTGCCCAATCCTCATAGCACCTGACCCCCCTATGAACCCCTCTGCAGGTGGTGAGCCCACAGCAGATTTATTTATTAATAGTGAAAATGCAAAAAATGCACCATTTGTATGTTTAAATGTTAAAATATTCACTCTGGAAACCATTTAACCATTTTTTATTCTGTTTGAGAGAAGAACTTGTGCTAAATGTGCAAGGTTTGTATGTTAAACATTTGTAAATGAAACCAAAAAAATATTACTAGGTAAGTTTTTTTCTAACAGATCAGAAAATTGTGTCATATGGGTCCTTAATAATAAAATTCAGTCAGATTTTTTCTCAATTAACAATAAAGCAAATACAATCTAATGAACTGAGTGTAACTAGTATTTCTCTTCAGTCTGGTGGTGGTTCTGTGGCCATGTCCTGTCCTTTTATTCTTTTTTAATAGTTAAAATGCAAAATATGTGGAAAAAATGCACTATTAAATGTTAAAATAATCCATTCAAACACACACAGTGATTATTCTGGGTCTGTGTCTATAACATGCATATTAATAATGGATTAATGCAGTTTTATTTTATACTATGAATTAAATCTCATGATTTCTAAAGAGTGACACATCAGGAGAACTGCATGTTTGAGAGAGATTTGCTGCTGCTGTAGTTAAAAGTTACATTTATTTAGTGAGAAGTTTCTGAGTGTACAATCAGAGCCTCTCGTGGAGCATTAAAGCTTCAACACAAACCAGTTCTGACTCTGACTGAAGCCTTTGCGCGCTCAGAGTCAGAGGAGGTATTTCACACACAGGTTTGGTATGTTTCACACTGCTCTGATCTGGCACATCCAGGCAGCCCCAGATGAAGCCCTGTTCTGTCAAAATAACATCGTTCCAACTGTGCCAAATCTCCGGACGCAATGGTACTGGTCATGGAACAGACACCCGATCCAGGAAATTCCGATTTCCATGATACAGGTTTGTCTGATTTCCTGGTTGTGTGTTAATCTCATGTAGTAAGAGTCTTTCCAGGCCACTGTGAGTCCAGCGTATCACATGATGTTTTTATGAGATGCTTTTATTCATACAAAGCTGTTCAGGAGTCAACTGACAGATCAAATTTGGAATAAGTTAACTGTGTTTTTTTTTGGGAAAATCCATTCTCAGTCCTATAGTCCGAGCCAAAACTCCATAAAACCCTCCTCACCTATTAGAGATATTCATTCATCCTCTTGAGTTCCATTCAGTTCCTCCACTAGTTCCTCCACTAGTTCCTCCACTAGTTCCTCCACTAGTTCCTCCACTAGTTCCTCCACTAGTTCCTCCACTAGTTTTAGATGCAGTCGAATGAGGACAGTTCAGGTTTAAGGTCACATTAGGCCAGAGCTGATCATAATGGAAAATAATATTCTTTACCTCCATGAGTCTATTCTTAGCGCAGATCACAACATTGATCTGGTAAAGTGCATGAAGCCTGAGCTCTGGTCTGGACTCAGGAGGGGGAAACTCAGTGTCATTTACACATTTACAGATTGTCTGTCATATGATCGTTTGAGATTTTAGTGATACCACTCCCGCTGTCATACAAACAAAAGGCAACAGGCTCTTATTTTGAGTTAGGAGCAAATGAACCTGCACTTTGTTAAACTAGTTTGTGCGTCTAAACCCTGCAGAGCTCCTCCCTGTCTGCAGGCTGCAGGCTGCAGGCTGTGACAGGGCTGAGCTGAACCCTCTGAAGAGAAAAGCCGTGTGCTGATATTGATGCTGCTGCTACTGTGAGAGCAGCAGACTGTGCACAACCCTCTGGGCTCTGGTCAATGCGTCGCCTTCATCTAAACTTATGGATTTGTGCCTGGGGCGGGTTTGTGTTTTCAGTCTGCAGTGATCGACTGTGGAGACAAAAGTGTGTCAGTCTGTGTCTGTCTGTGCTCCTGCTCCTGTGCTTGTACAGCTCCCCCTCCTGTGCTCCTGCTTCTGGACTCATGCAGCTCCCCCTCCTGTGCTCCTGCTCCTGGACTCATGCAGCTCCCCCTCCTGTGCTCTGTGTTTGCAGGTGAATCATGACAGAGTATAAGCTGGTGGTGGTGGGAGCTGGTGGTGTCGGAAAGAGCGCACTCACGATTCAGCTCATCCAGAATCACTTTGTGGATGAATACGACCCCACCATCGAGGTACAGGCCCCGTACACATGTGCATCTCTGCAGCTCTTTTAACATCTATGTGTTAATACTTGTGCTCTGTACTCATGATTCTCCTGTTCTGACCTCAGGACTCGTACAGAAAACAGGTGGTGATCGATGGGGAGACATGTCTCCTGGACATCCTGGACACTGCAGGTCAGGAAGAGTACAGCGCCATGAGAGACCAGTACATGAGGACAGGGGAGGGCTTCTTATGTGTCTTTGCCATCAACAACATCAAGTCCTTCGAGGACATCCACCACTACAGGTGAGGCCCTGTCCGTACAGGTCAGTACAGGCGAGGCCCTGTTTATACAGGTCCATACAGGTCAGTACAGGTGAGGCCCTGTTTATACAGGTCAGTACAGCTGAGGCCCTGTCCGTACAGGTCAGTACAGCTGAGGCCCTGTCCGCACAGGTCAGTACAGGTGAGGCCCTGTTTATACAGGTCCATACAGGTCAGTACAGCTGAGGCCCTGTCCGCACAGGTCAGTACAGGTGAAGGCCCTGTTTATACAGGTCCGTACAGGTCAGTACAGGTGAGGCCCTGTCCGTACAGGTCCGTACAGGTGAGGCCCTGTCCGTACAGGTCCGTACAGGTGAGGCCCTGTCCGTACAGGTCCGTACAGGTGAGGCCCTGTCCGTACAGGTCCGTACAGGTGAGGCCCTGTCCATACAGGTCAGTACAGGTGAGGCCCTGTCCGTACAGGTCCGTACAGGTGAGGCGCGGTGCTGATTGGCTCATGTGGCCTGTCCCTGCCTCAGACTCATCACAGACATAGTTCCACATTAATTGCACGTACAGTATTGTGTTCTGTTCTAATCTAACGTGTTTCTGGCAGCTTGTGTTGTATTTGCAGATGTGTAAATGAGTGTGTCTTAACTGTGTGAACCTGTCAGACCAGTTCATGATGGCCTCTTTTCTGTTTATGGTTGAATGTCTGCAGAGAACAGATCAAGCGGGTGAAGGACTCCGAGGACGTGCCCATGGTGTTGGTAGGAAACAAGTGTGACCTCCCGTCCAGGACAGTGGACACGAAGCAGGCTCAGGACTTAGCGCGCAGCTACGGCATTCCCTTTATCGAGACCTCGGCCAAAACCAGACAGGTGAGAGTCCAGGGGCCACGCCCGCCACTGTTCACTGCAGATTATGGCTGTAATCCTGCGCTGGTATGTGGAGCATGTGAGCCGGTCTGTTACCTTCAGCTTCAGCAGGAGCCAATCATGGGGCGCTGGAGAATCAGGATCTGAAATGATGCGGTGTGTTTCTTCTCATGTCAAATTTGGTGGATTTTTCTGTTCAAATCAGAGCTCTTTGGACGTGTTTTGGGTTGTTTGACTGGTTAATTTTTATTTTCTGGGTGATTATCTAATCAGTGCATGTTAAATGGCTTAATCACAGTCTGAAAACCACCAGTGCACCAAATGAAACGGGTCTGAGGTGTGGAAGAGGAGTGCATGTGGACAGTGATGGTGTAAATCGTGTAAATCGTGCTTCTGGTTGTGAGAGCATGGCCCCTGAGCGCTGAGGGATGTCACGCTGCTCTGATTCTCACAGCTCTGCTCATTTCAATCACATTCTACATAGTTCATTATCACATGTCAAACTGTATAAAAATGACACACTCACTAGTGATGCTTTGCAATGACGTCACACTGGGGGTGCTCTACATGGACCTGCACTGGGGGAATGTTCAGGAGTTACCATGGTGACACAATGACAGACAAAAAAACAGACAAAAAAGTTTCAAGATGATCACAAAAAATACAAAATAGATTTAAAGAGCAGGAATATGATTTTTAACAAAAATGTGCGATTTAACTTAAGTTTCGGACCATCTTAAAACTTTTTTGGCAGGTTTTGCTAACGTTGTGCACTGTGCCTCCATGACTGAACATTCCACCATACACAAACACGTAGAACACCCCCAGCGTGACGTCCCTGCAAGTATCAAAACAGTCCAGATTACTTTAATTAATGAATGCATTTCTTACCTTTAATTAGAGCAGTTGGCTGTGGCAGACACGTTCAATCTCCACAGATGGTTTCTCGCTCTGAAGAATTTTTATTTGAGTCTTGGACAATTTTCAGCAAAGTTTTTTCATTTTATCAGTTTAATTTTTCCTTCTGGCAGAACAGTTCGTTAACACATATTGTAGAGTCTCACAGGTCACTCCTGTTGGCCACAATCACACATTCATCACACATTTTCATTACAATATGGCTTAAAGATGCACTGTGTAACTTTTTAGTTGGGGCCCGTCACCTGCTTGTTTCTATGGAGATGTCATCGCTTTGTCTGTCTGGAATGTTCCACAGTGTGACATTAAACAGCTCTACTTTACATTTGTTCAATTACAGGTGGTTTATACAAGAAAAATACTTAGAAAAATGGACATTCTGACTGTGAGCGGGTTCGCCTCTCCACAGATCTGACCTGTAACCTGATGTAGTTTAAATGGGCGTAAACTGTGCGATTTTTGGCCCTTTTTTGAACTGATTTTTCACTTATGTGACTGTTTTTGGGATCGAGTTTTGGCTTAATCGTGTGTCGTGCTTCCTTTAGTAAACATGGAGTAACAAGAACCGATTAAAACCTCACGACAGCTCCTGATCGACAGTCGTAGGTCGCAAGAATATTTAACCTGTTAAGTCGGCCGTGCACTGTGCGATATTTTCAATGGTTTCTCTCGGCTCCAGCTCAAACTGTTCGACCAAATCTCAGGGTTTAAAGTTCACAGGTCACGACTCATGTTCTCACACTGTACGAACGACTTCAACAGTGAAACCCTCACGAGGCGACTGGATTTAAACAGGTTTGATATTCTTGACCTACGATTGTCGATCAGGAGCTGTCGTGAGGGATTAATCGGTTCTCGTTACCCCGTGTTTACGACACGAAGCACGACACACAAATAAGACAAAACTTGATCCCAAAAACAGTTGGACGAGGGAAAAATTGGCTCAGAAAGGGCTAAAAATCGCACCGTGTACGCCCGGCTTTAGTCTCCATGAAAACAGGACTGTGAAACATTCCAGATGAAGCAGTAACACGGGTTGGATAATAAGCGTTTGACGGAGCCTCCACCCGAAAAATTACACGATTCACCTTTAAGGATGATTTCAGACTGGCAGTGTTTTGGCTGTAGCCCCCGGTGAGTGGTGTGTTGCTTCGTGCCCTCTGAGCAGCTGTGTCTCGTGCAGAGAGTGGAGGATGCCTTTTACACTTTGGTGCGGGAGATCAGGCAGTACCGGCTCAATAGGCTCAGCAAAGAGGAAAAGACGCCGCGCTGTGTCAAGCTTAAAAAGTGCATTGTGCAGTGAAGGGTAAGTGAAAGCAGCGCGCACACAGCTCTGCCCCTGTGTGTGTGTGTGTGTGTGTGTGGACCCCATAGACTGTGTAAACAAGTGGACTAAAGGCTCATAATTTCAATGTTCTAGACACGCATAGATAAACAGAGGCTTCAGTTCATCCTCCGCGGTTCTGTCTCTAATCTGGTACGTTTCCTCAGATAAATTTACAGCTGCCACGTTTACATGAGCTTTAATTCTGAATAAAAATTAATTCCGCTTTAAAAAGTCTATGTAAACACTTAATTCCTGATTCTGATTAAACCCAATCCTGAAGTCAGTGGGGTTATTGTGATTTTAAAGCTGAATGAATTTCTTCCTGGATCATGTAAACGTTTCTTCTTCAAAATAATCCCGGTGGTTGGTGCTCGTTGGCTCGTCCTTCTGACGCGATCCGGACGATCCGGCTCCTCCAGTCGTCTCTTCGGACTTTCCTCCACTGCTCTTTGGATTTTCCAGTGGGATGCAGATTAACATGTTTCCATGGAAACCTCAATTCGGAATTATTATTTCTATGTAAACTCAAAGTAGAATATTTTAATTCAAAACAGTTTAATCCCCAATTAAAAAAACAACAACATATAAACATGGCCAGTATGTATGAAAGTGAAGCAGAAGTGACGTCAACCACAGTGTTGGGCTCCAGGCAAATGAAGCTCACTGAGGCTTGCAGTTATAGAAGAGAATTTGAAGCCCGTTCCAAATTAGGAATAGGAATTTATTTACGGAGGGTTAATACGAACATTTTAGAGGCTCATTTCTCCTCTACGTCTTAGACTTGGATACATATAGGTCCGTCTCCTGAGAACATGTGGAGTCATGGCTCTGGAGCAGTACCTGAGCAGACCACTGGGGGCAGACGTGAACACAGCTCCACGTTGGAAGCTAAACTTTTTCAAAAAAGTGGCTAGAATTAGCTGCAAAACAAAACGCTTCTCTCTCCAAGGTTTTGTTAGACTAGAATGAAGCATCTCAGAACTATTAAGTCGATAATAAATCTGAAAACAAGATGAAGAACCTGATGGAAGGTTTAAAATCTTCCAACCAGATCAGAGAAATCTACAATTTAGAAATGTTTGGAAGTATAAATGAAGTTGGAACACACATGTATGTATGAAAATGGAGCAGAAATGAGCATTAAAACCAAAATGAGGAGCTGGACGCACAGTTGATGGAGCCAGAATGGCGCCCATGCTCACGTCCTGTGTGGAACGCGGCGGCCACAGAGTAAACTGTCCATTTGTGTACACAGTCTGTGGTGGAGCCTCTGTGGACGTGAGGACAGGTGCATTATGGGACGTGGCTTCCTGGGGTCTCTGAGCTGTCCTGCTGCTGGGCTCTTCTGGGCGTGTGGTGCTGCTGGAATTGAACCGTTTGGATAAATTTGTGTATGATTCTGATGTTTTGTAGAATCCTCTCATTCTCGCTGATTGTCGAGGAGTCTCTGTTTCTCCCTGGGTCTGTTTTTACATCAAATCAGTCGTGTTGAACTGTCTTTAACGGTCTGCTCTCACACTGTCGTAAAGCCACTGCACTTCCTGATAGAATTTAAAGCTCTTATATAACACAAAACTGACTCTGGTGAACTTTAAACTGTTCTAATGTTGTTTCCTCCTCATAAACAGACCTGGAGTTGTGTTTTGTTTCCTCAAAATGCTCTGTTCCACCTTGAAGTTTTCAAGTGAACCTTTAGGGTAACAAGATTTTCCGAATTCTAAACTGGGACACACCTGGGTTTGGATGTTTGGAATAAATAAAACAGTGAAAAGAGCGTGTGAGATTGTGCATTCTCGTGTCAATCATCATCTGAGGAGCTTCTGCTGCTGCATTTTTTTGCTTTATGATCATTCACAAATACAGAGTTCTGTATTTTGGCAAAACAAATGACAATTTATGCTCCTATTTACTGTTGGCGAGGATCAGATTAGTCAAAAATTGTGATAGGCCTGTTTTAGGTCTTGGTTTTGACCTGATTTAGTCCTGGTTTAGATCAAATTGGTCAAAAATAGGAGCATTTCTTGTATAAAACTGGGACAAATCACTGGTTTTGTATAAATCTACTGGGACACAGGGCTCAAAATTGGGAATGTCCCGGGGAAATGGGGAAACCCTACTCCAACTCAGTAGAAATTGGAAATTCAGAAATGATCCAAATGATTCTTGTGAAGTTGTATGGAGCACTTCCTGTATGACCACATGACATCACAAGGTGGAACAGAGTGTTTTCTGTTAGAGAGGAACTCGACTCATGTGAGAATGAAACAAAACACAACTCCAGGTCTGTTTGTGATGAGGAAACGACATTAGAACAGATCAGAAAACAGCCTTTAATTAAAAAAAAGTAATGATATGATCAATCTGTTTGCTTTGAGCCTATGATAATTAAAATATTACACGCTGAATAAAAGTTGATTAGGATTAGACACAGACCGATACAGCTTTTGTCATGACCAATGTCGATACTGATTGCTCTAAATCCAGAGAAACCGATGGCCAGTAAGATAAGCCGATATTTCTGGTCTGATTTTGATAATTTTCTGCAAATTCTGTAATAAAAAATTTGCTAAAGCTTCATCCAGAGCCCGTTTTTACCCACAAACCTTTCAGACCTTTGCACTAAAGTGCTTAAATAACGTGTTTGTGCACTCTTTAGATCAGAAAAAACTAAATAATCGGCCTGTACTGGAGATTGAAGGCTGATTCCTGATACGGTAAAAGTGCAAATATCGACCAACTGTTATATCTGTCTGTCTCTATTTAAGATTTATTTTGTTTTCTCAATATAAGGCTGAGGGATTATGTGGTAAAATGAAACTCTGATCTAATCTTTGTGACAATGTGCTATTTTAGTCATAAAGTCGTCATATTGTGAGTCACTGTTTCTCCATTTCATGCAGCTCTGACACTTTTCCACTGGTCAGCCTCTGTAAGACTTTGGTCAAATGCAGCTGTCACTCAGTGAAGTGTGAACTTGCCTCTTAAAGGTCTTGCATTACTCAAAATCGACTCGTGTGAACTTTAAGTCATGTTATAATTAGTGCTGTCAAAAATATCGCCTTGTTCACAAGTTAACTCAAAACAATTTTAACAATTTTTTTTTTTTTTTAAATCACAAACTATGATTTTCCTGCTGTAACGTTAGAAATCTACAGGATCTGACAGTAAACAGGAAGGAAGACAATTTGTACGACACAAAAAAGTCCTGTCAGGTCTGCTGAAGAAAACACGAAATAAAGTCGCTCCAAAACATAGGGCAAATTCGCACTGACTTTTTAAAATGATAGTTCTATGGTTGTTGCAGACAAATACAGTTGCAATATAAAGAAAAAAACATTTTCCCATAGCCTATACATTTTTCTATGTTGATAAGAATGTTAAAATGATTATCCAAGGGACAAAAATGTGCGATTTAATTTGTGATTAATTGCGAGTCAACTATGACATTCTTGAGATGAATTGCGACTAAATATTTTTGACGGCAGTAGTCCTAATGTTCCCTCCTCAGAAACAGACCTGGAGTTGCGTTTTGTTTTGTTCACATGCTTGAGAAACTCCATTTTCTACATCGCCAAAGCTCCAAATGTTCTGGTTGAGAGAAGAACTGAGCCTAAATGTGCAGGTTTGTGTGTTAAACATGTGAATGAAACAAAACACAACTCCAGGTCTGTTTGCAGTGAATAAACGACATTAGAACAGATCAGAAAATGGCCTTTTAATGCTAATGGAAAATGGGAAGTTATATAAATCTTGATAAAATCCAAATTGTGACCAGTGGGAGGAGTGGGTGTGGAAACTGTGTTTGACCATCGAGCTGCGTCTGAAACACTGAATCATGATCTGACAAAATCTCCAAAAAAGCAGATGCACAAAACAATTTTAGCTCCAGCCTTTATTTTGTGGCGTACTGTACAGAATTGGAAAAACGTACAAGAAATTTCCGATTCTCAGGGTTGAATGTTGGTGCACAGATGTGAACGCAGACCGGGCTTTGTGAATCAGGGAGGGGTCTGCTGCCGAGGGGCCCTGATTGGACTGTGAACCCAGGACTGTTATCTGTGGTGTTTCCTGGAGGATGTGCGCTGGTCCGTTCCACGAGTCCTTCTGGGAGACAGGGCCCGCTCCCGTCCAAGCCTCATCCCCTCCAAAGACCCCTCACTCTGTCTCATTTTAGGGCGTGCGTTTTGTTGAGCTTTGCACTTTTGGTCATTTCTTTCTGCTTTATCTCGGTGAGCGATGTGCAGACTCCAGCCGCTTTTGTAATAACGTGTTCTATTGTATTTCTATAAATCGATGTTGTGGACGAGCGCAGAATGTAAACGTAAAGGTCTACTCAACGTTAAAGTAAAGGGTTGCTCCTGGTTGAGAATTCAGAGGAAGTAAATTCTCAGTTTTATCCTGGTTTAGATGGGATTCTGAATGTTTATTTATCCTAAGTATTATCTTATATTTGAATTTTTATTTTAGTTGCCCAAAATAAAGTTGGTAAAAATTTGATTAGACAATATCCCATTCAACTTTCTATATTACGCAAAATTGACTCTTATGACGAGGGACAAGATCTTGTGCCAGAAGATCTCACGATAAAAAACTGGTGCACACATGAGGAAAATGACCTCGTGAGATGTTTTCCTTGCATTTTCACATTTGCTTTGGATGAAAAAGGAGTTAACTTTGTCGAGTAACTCCTCTTGAGAAGCTGAGATACCAAAAAAAACATCTACAACAGCAAAACTGTAACATTAAATACAGCAAAAACTGAAGCAAAAATTAGGAACTGAACGATACAATTTATTCATCAAAAATTATATAAATATCTAATTTTGTCTCGATCTCGTGGACTGAATCTCGACACGCGTCTCGTCAAAATCGTATCTCGTCCCATCCCTACTTATGAGCTTTAAGTTATGTTCTAATTTTCCTCATCACAAACAGACCTGGAGTTGTGTTTTATTTCATTCACATGTTTGAGTAACTCTTTATTATTAGTCTGTTTACATCTCCAAGCTCCAAATGCTCTGTTCCACCTTGTGATGTCATGAAGCGGTACTTTTCAAGTGAACAGCGATGTTTTACTAGTTCAGTAGAGATTGAACTTCTTCACGGTTACCAGAAGACATTTGGAAACCTGCGGATGACGACGTGCAGTGTAGTTCCCGACTCTGGGCATGTGATAAAACAATAAAACTGTGGATTCAGCAGCAGCGTCTTCACAACCTGCCAGAGCTTTCCCTGGAACTGTTGATCTGCCGAACATAACAGAACGCTACAATTACATCTTTTTTATTAAATAGGACAAATTATAACACACAGAAGCATTTTATAAAAGGAAAAAAAATCAATGAATGGATTAAGAAACCCAGGCCATTTTCTCAGTTTTCACAGATTTTCTCTGAGTTACTACCACCAACAGAGCCCAAAAGAAGTTGTCGTCGCAGGTTTCCAAACGTCGTCCTGGTTTGTGATGTAAGCGTGAATAGAGCCTGTTGGATACGTTTCTTTTAGCTTTACCTCAGTGTTGCACCCTCTGCTGGCTGGAGATGTTTTAAATGCGACTTTAACTTATTTCTCAAAAGAAAAAATTTCCAATCCTCAGGTTTTCAAAAGTAATTCACAGAACCTGAATAATACATTCCACTTGGTTTTACTGAACACAAACTAAATCTCCTTTTACCTTCAGTTCAGCAGAGATCAGCAACTCCACATCTGAAATGATCCAAATGATTCTTGTGAAGATGAGTGGAGTGTAAAAACACAGTGGAGCCCTTCCTGTGTTACCGCATGACATCACAAGGTGGAACAGAGTGTTTTCAGTTTGAGAGAAGAACTCTAAAGCCTAAATGTGCAGGTTTGTGTGTTAAACATGTGTGAATGAAACAGAACATGATACCAGGTCTGTTTGTGGTGAGGAAAGTACATCATAACACAGAACATCAGAAAATGGCCTAATCTGGGCCCTTTAAAGTGTTCAAAATCTTTAGCTAATGTGCCACTTTGGTTGATTTTCTATTTTTAACTTTAAATACAAGTCCAGTCTAATGGAGCTCATAATTGGTACATGCTTTCTTAAACTGTCTGAATGTTAAAGACCAGTTTTGCGTCCACACTTCTTTGGGTTATTCTGATAGTTTTTATGTTCTAATTTCACAAAATCCCTTCAGATAAAATTGAAGTAGGGGGAAAACAACAATTCAATAGCCCAGACCAGAGCGGCTGCATTGTGTTCTGACCTTTTTCGGGCATTTTTGAAAACCCAAAACATCATTTAAATGCAAATGCGCTGTAGCCGGCTCGCTGAAATAATAACTTGGCTGTAATTTCCTTGTTTCTGTCCTTCGTTTCAGGGAGTGGACGACGCCTTCTACACTTTAGTGCGAGAAATCCGGAAGCATAAGGAGAAAATGAGCAAGGAGGGCAAGAAGAAGAAGAAGAAGTCCAAGACAAAGTGCACGCTCATGTGAATCGCCCCCCGGAAAAAACAACCCACGCTGAACAGTTCTCAGTCCCGACATTTTTGTACATTACACTAAATTATTAGCCTCTTTCAAAGCATTTCGACAGCCTTGTTATTCGCTAGCCGGACTCCATAAGCTTATTTTAGTGCCAGTGGCCTTCATCCTAACATTTTATTTCGGACGTTTTATACAATTTTAATGCTGTAGCTACAAATGGTTTCAGTCGGATCAAACTTCCCCCCCGAGCGCTGCGAGCTGTGCTATCGGGGTGCCAAAGAGCTAATTTCTAACCCCGTCGATGTATTTCCGAAAAGGATCGGGACGAGATAGACGAGCTCCACTGTGTAATGTCCCCCCCTCCTCCCGATGTGAACGACCTCTTCTTCTTGTGACTTAGTTCCGTCTTTTCTAGTCTGCATGCGACCGCTGTCCAGACCCTGACCACCCCGGCTCGTATTAACTCTGTCTGTGTTATCGTGTGGGGATGTCTTTTGTTTTGATGGTTCTTTGGTGCAGCTCCGGCCTACAACAGCGTCTGGACTGCCAAATGTTATCGGTTACTCGCAGCGAGGAGAGTAACTGCAGGGTTTAGAGGTGCACTGTGGAACTTTTCTGGTTGGAGGGTCCGTCTCCTTGTTTCTATGGATTTGTCGTTTCTCTGTCGGGCTCGTTTCACCGCAGGCGTCTCCAACCTTTTTCCTCCGTTGAGCCACATTTACAGAACAAAAATGCCAGAGAGGTGCTTGTTTTATGGAGACAATTATCTGAATTCAAGTATTTATTTTGGGCAAAGGAGTGGGAAGAAGGAAACTTATTAAACCCCACCCCCTCTTTTAATTTAACATAACGAGTTTTCTTTTGCATTCTTCAAACATTTGACATCAGACCATATGAACTATTTACACGTGCGGACAAAGAGGCACTGTTAAAGCTCCGTAACAGAACGATCATCAGTGCAATAATACAAATGGATTCCACCAATTATAAGAAAAGGGGCGAGCCTTTGGGAACATAAACCACTGTCCATTATTCGTGCACAAAGTTGGGCTTCAAAATTATACAGGGCGTCCCAAAAAACTGACATTTTAAGAGCAATTATCTTAACTTTGTTTGCCAAGTTTTTCCAAATGTTGCATTGAAGACCGCACAGTCTCGGGTGAGTGTGTGGAGCAGATTCCAAGACGCAAAATGACTTCTCTTTGGGAGTGAACGGCTCAACCTGAAAACAGAACAAAAATAACACATTAAATATAAAATCTTGATGTGTTTCTGTACATTCTGTGAACATTTGAGGTTATTTCAACAAGAATTGCCAAAAGCCTGTGAAATGATTTTCCTTTTTTTTTTGGGACACTAGTAATAGGCCTGTAATTAACCACCTTTTTGTTATTCAGCACAATGGTAGAATTCCAAAATCCCTTTTTGAGTTACTTGGAAGAGGGTGGAGAGCGAGAGGTTGGAGACATTAAACAGCTCTACTTTACATTTATACAATTCCAGGTTGTTTTATAGCTCAAAACTCCCTAGAAAAACAGGCATTGTGATTGGGAGCGGGGTCACCTCCCCACAGATCTGACCTGTAACTTGGTCTTTATGAAGATGGAAAGGTTTAAAACCATTCCTGCCGTACTGTGAAACATTCCAGACCAAGGAATGATGACAAATCTCCAGGGAAAAAGCATTTGACGGACCCTCCACTAGAAAAGTTCCACAATGCACCTTTAAGCTTTAAGACTTCTTTAGGTTTTTTCATAATTGATAATAGTTGATTAAAGAATACGACGACTCTTCATTTGAGAGTTCACAGAATTGTGGAGAATCTGAAATGAATTACCAATAACAAAAGCTGATTCTTTGTCTTTAACTGTTTTTAATGATGGTGTAACATTTACGATTTTTGTAAGAGAACGGTTCAAAAGCTGTATTTGTAATAAAAAAAAAAACTGTAAAATGGCATTTGAACACGCGTTTGAACTGATGTTAACCGGGCCACAGTCAGTTCAGACGACACTCGAATCTGAGGCTAATAAACGAGCTTGTAAACCGCCATTTTGCTTTTAGTTTCAGATGTTTTTAAATGATTTCCTTTCCGGTTAAATGGCTCATTTCCATCTGGCCACAGTTTCCCAGGGGACATTTGCCTTTTCTTTGCATTAGGTGCTAATTTAGACCGTAGTGAAACAACCGTGACATGTATAACTCGGAAGAGAAGAGACATTACGTAATATTTCCAAAACCGTGTTAATTTGTCGGTTATTTGGACTTCCATTTTCATGAAGTAGACGACTGTAAAACATAAATGGGAGCCTGTCATTAAAGGGCTTATATTCGGCTGTTTTCTGAGCTTCTAGTCAAGTTTCCTCATCACAAACAAACCTGGACTTTTCTGTTGAACGTGTGAAAGAAACAAAACTACTGTGACCAGATTTTCATTGTGCAAGATTGTGCTTTCTCGTGTCAGTCATGATCTGAGGGGCTTCTCTCGATGCATTTTTTTGCCTTATGGTCATTCACAAACTTGTATTTCTGTGTTTTGGCAAAACAAATTACAATTTATGCTTCTCTTTACCATTTAGCAGGGATCAGATTAGTCAAGAATTGTGATTAGACCTGATGTAGTCCCGGTTTAGTCTTATTTTCGTCCTGGTTTAGATCAAATTGGTCAAAAATAGGGACATTTCTTGTATAAAACTGGGACAAATCCGTGGTTATTTTATAAATCTGCTGGGACAGGGGACACAGGGCTAAAAACTGGGACTGTCCCGGGTGAACGGGGACGTCCGGTCACCCTGAACAAAACAAACCCTGCAGATTTAGGCCGAATTTCACCTTGTGATGTCATGTCGTCATACGGGAAGTGAAACTTTTGGCGATTCCAGAGGTGTAATCACCCAGTCTCCAACTGAACAGAAAGTAAAAGGAGCTGTTCACTTCAAAACTTAACGCTTCATGACGTCACAAATTGGAGCAGAGCATTTTGAGAGATTTTTTTTTTAGAGAAGCAAACAGACTAATAATAATAAAGAGTTACTCAAACATGTGAATGAAACAAAACCCAACTCCAGGCCTGTTTTTGGGGAGGAAACTGCATTAGAACATGACTTAAAGCTCACAGGAGTCCTCAGTTTTGCGTCATATGGGACTTTTTATCTCCACGTCCCTTCTCCATGTCCCCGTTTTCTCGCGTGCCAACAGCGTTCGGATCACGTCTGGAGCGTTTCTACCTGATCGTATTTTCACGGCCTTTGTACAGTTGTGATCCTGAACTCCGGTGCAGATTTTGTAAAACGTGCTTCATGTTTGGTTGGTGTGTGTGTCTAAATGATGTTGCTTTTTAACGGAGGCGGCTCCTCTTCGCGTTCGTGGTCGGGTTCGGGTTGAGGGAAGCGAATGAATGACCACTCGCCTGCAGGGGGCGCTGCGCAGTGGTGACCCTGTCTCAAATGAGTCTATTTTTTGCCATGAATCTCACCACTCCTATTTAATGTGTAATAAAGAACAAAGTAAAGAGGAGCTGTCTGTGGCTGTGTTTGTTTAGAGCGTCTCTGTTCTGTAGCACTGCTCTGTCAAACAAGTTTTGTTTTAATTGCAGATTTTCAGATACAAAAACGGCACCTTTTATAAAAGCACTTCACATGAAAATAAAATAAATGCATAAAAACAACAGTAAAAACATTCACATATAAAAGGGGTGATTTCAAAGCTCTGATTTAAAGGAATAAATTCAAATCATTCAAAAAGGACGAGAAAACCATCCTTTTTTTTCTTATTGGGGCCCAATGAGTGAACAAAAAGTTTTAGGTCATTCTTCAAGTGTTCTGTTTGGTTTAATCTAAAAAAAAAAAAAATCAATAAATTGTTGATACCAAGTTCTTTTATCATCTATTAATACGCCAAGTGTTAATTTCTTTTATGATTAAAGTGACTGAACAGAAGCCAAGACTGAAAATCAAACCAAAATTGTTGCCCAAACTCACATAAAATGAAAATATGTTCCTGTTTCAAATTAGAATTTTTGTTTTAGGAATTCATTGTTTGGATAAATTTTATTCAGAACTTTAAATCTTCACTTTTGGGGAACTGAAAAGTAAAGATATTTTTTTAATCCAATTTTAAATTTTAAATTTCGTTGAATTTCTCACTTTGGCTTTTTTAACTCTGAAAAACATGTTTGAATTATTTTTATTCAGAATTTTTGCTGATGAAATTTAAGTGCACATTTTCAATGTGTTAAAAATTTACCCTTTAAATATTCAGCAGAAATATTTTCAAGCCTCAAATTCAGAGTGAAAAATTTTGCCAAGGCTGTGATAAATATTTAAAAGCTGTTTTTTTTTTATTTTGAATTTGAAACATAGCGAAAAAGTATGCTTAAAATTTCAGAAACTAAAATCCAGAATAAAAATAATTCATCTTTTTTCAGAGTTAATAAATTAAAAGGGAGAAATTCAGCAGGATTTAAAATTCTAAATCTGATGATACAAATTATCTTCCATAGTCGCTCTCATCAGTCTCAGTGTCTTTAAATCACTTTTGTATTCTTGAGTCGTCACGCCGAAAAAACAAAACAAAAATCCCACAAATGCAGCTTTAATCTGATCATTGTTAATCAGCTGCTCAGTTAATTAAGCTCAGTTTGGTGTGAAGAATCAGGGAGAGTTTTATCTTAAATAATACTGTTTTCACTCTGAACACAATTATTATTATTTTATTTCTTTTAACATAACTTACAGATTCTCAAATATTTCTAGTGACATTATCTAGACCACAGTATCATTCACGAGGGAGACGAGCAGGTTTCAGCACTACGGCACATTACTGGTCAGATCTGTGGAGAGGCGCCTCTAATCACAGAAGGAGTTATTGTATTTTTGAGCAACAGAAACACTCGTAGTGAAGAAACGCCAGATGGAAATGTTTTAAGTCACTGTGGAGCAGGCAGCAGGTCTACGGTGCACCTTTAAAGCAGAGAAATGCATATGGAAACTCAAACTGAATCACTGCAGAGCTGCACCGCGCATAATTCAGAAACATAAAATATTTAGAAGCATAAAACATTTAGAAACATAAAAAATAGACAGCAAAATCAGCATTATATTATGTTTCATAATGGTTATTCATGTCCCAGTCTCTGACCCAGTTTTTGAGTAAGTCGGTTTCTGTAGAAAATGAAACTTCGCTCTCTCTTCCTCTTCACTCCCTTTAGAGCCACCCCAACATGAACCAGACTTTTACTGTTCCTGAGTTACTCCGAGTGACCAGCAGATGGCGCTGGGCCCTCACTGCACCAGATCCACAGTGAAACAGAAGGTTCTGAAGCTGCTGTGAAGGCTCAGCTCTGCACAGCTGACATGTCACACTGAAACACACAACATAATTCTGTATGTTCAGATCTTCCTCCATCGAGGGTTTCATAGATGCTGATACTGTACAGAAATGATGAAAAAAGTCCAGATTTAGCTCCTCATAGATGTTTAAAAAGCCCATTTTACTCAGTTAGTTGTTTCCTCATCACAAACAGACCTGGAGTTGTGTTTTTTTTGTTTCATTCACACATGTTTAACACACAAACCTGCACATTTACCCTGAGTTCTTCTCTCAAACAGAAAACACTCTTTGATGAATGCTTTAATTTTACTTGAGTACATTTTGGCCCAAGTATTTTACTTCATTACACTGGATCCTGCCCTCGTTACTGAAGAAAATCAGACTGATATAGAAAAAAATTAAATGCGAAAAAAACAACAACAATCTGCCAGAAATGAAAGGGCTCAGGCGTAGGCGTCGTTTTCACTATAGAACGTACAGTCATTGTGCAGAACCGTCAGTCTGTCGTGGACGACATTTAAGAAGCTGCACTGAATAATTCTGGAGAGGAAAGTGAGGGAAACCCTCGGCCAAACCTCGGACAGATATTTGTGTTCAAACATAAAATAGGGAATAACAGAATCATGCAAAATGTGCCTGAACTGAACGACAGCTGTAAAGTTGGACCATGTAATTAAGAATTTGTTAAATTGTTAATTTGCTTAATTTGTTAAATTTGTTATGCAGTTAAAGTTTTAAGTTCTCTAAAAAGAAGGAGAAGCTCATTTGTTTTAAAATGTTCAAAGTTTGTACTGAACAAAGTTTCACTGAATCACCTAAAAGTCGATTAAAACACTTGTGCTGGGTTAGATTTATGACTCCTCCTTTTTACATCAAATAATTGAAGGTAACTAAGGAACTTTTACTTAGTTACTTTCAATACTAATGAAGTACAAATTTATAAATTTAAATGAAGTACTTTTTTACTTTTACTCAACTAGGTTTTTAGATGGTTACTTTTATTTTTACATGAGTAGGAATTAAGCAAAGTAAAGATACTTTTACTTACTACAATTAAATAAATTTTCAGTACTTTTTCCACCTCTGGTCAGACAGAAGGATTCATTACACTGGAGCTGCAGGTCGGCACAGTAAAGGTAGAAATATAGATTTTAAAAAATGCATTTGCTCAAAAGTCCTGTGTTCTTGTGAGGCTTAAGTCGTGTTCTAATGTTTCCTCCTCACAAACAGCTGTTTCACTCATGTTGGAGTAACTCTTTATTATCAGTCTGTTTACATCTCCAAATGATCCAAATGATCCTAGTGAAGGTGTGTGGAGTTTAAAAACACAGTGGAACTCTTCCTGTATCACTACATGACATCACAAGGTGCAGGTTTGTGCGTCAAACATGTGTGAATGAAACAGAACACGACTCCGGGTCTGTTTGTGAGGAGGAAACATTAGAACACAAATCAGACAAAGTGTGATATGAGGTCTTTAATTTTCCGGTTGCAGCGTGTTTTTCGGATGGTGTTTCCTCTCCTCTTTGACAGTTCCTCTCATCCATCTGTTCTTTTGTCTTCACAGAGACGCTGCTGCTTGTGTGTTCTGTTTACTTTGGGCCGAGCTGCTCATATGGCTCATGTCTGTCCTCATTTAAACGTTCTCCCTGGAGAAAAACACACAAACAGCATTTTTGTATTGATTTGATGTATTTTTACAGGTTTACAGGCTTACATTACAAACCCTAGTGCTGTCAAGAGATTAAAAAAACTGAGAGATTAAGTCATTATGATCTGTACTTAATTAATCCAATTAATCTCTTTTTAAGATCACCTAAAAATTCTGAGAAAAGCCTCAACTTGAGGCATTTTCATTAAAATTCATGATTACAGATTGTGGCAGATCAAAAGGCTGATATCGAATAAAAAAATGACGAATGAAGTGAAGTCATCTATTGTTTAACTAAACGTCAACAGATGCACCATTCACATTCTGTTGTGTTCTGTTGTCAAACTCTAAATAATTAGAAAATACAAATCAAATCAAACATCAGGTCCATATTATGAAGTGCTGTAAAAACATTTTTCTGTGGAATGCAGCACACAGTACAACACTGAACATGTTCTGTTTCCTCTGCTTCACATGATAAAATATAAATAAAACAGACTCATCACAGCAAAAGTAACACTGTTCATCACAAAACAAAGTGCCGAAATAAAATCAGAGATCACTTCTCGTGGGTACAGAGGCTGTGGGGAGGGACTTGGGTGCTTGGACTCACAGCTGCTCATAGGCTCCTGAGTGACACCACCACAGGGGACAGTCATCATACTGATGCTCTGTAGATGCAGCTCTGCAGACTCCAGTCTTCTGAGTCAGAGTCGGACCCTCCTCTTCTTCTGAACTGCTTCATCCTCTGTGGAGGACTGAGAGTCGCTGCTCTGGGCTCTTCTTGGAGCATGTTCTCCAGACTGGTCCACACCTGAATGAATGAATGATAAATGGTAAAATAAATCAAGTGCCTTTATTTTATGAATCACTTTGTGTTGCATGTAAATAAAGTGTGATTTGCTAATAAATTGGACTCATGAGTCTTTACCTGTTCCCTCTTTTGTTTTGGACATTTCAAATCCTTAAATTGTGGACCCAGTGCTGTGGCCACCTTGAACCAGGTCTCGTTGACATTAGCTCGCTGAGCTGCCAGGTTCTTGTGGAAGACTGAACTTCAGCACATAGTCTGGATCATCTGGATCAGTGATGATGATCCAGACTATGTGCTGGATCATCATCAGTGATGTCCATGACACGTCCAGATGGTGAAGAGCAGGAGACACTACAGAGGAAGAGACGCACCACCCACAGCTCTGCCACACCTGCAGAGGTGGAGAAATTTGGTAAATAAACTTAGCTGGATATTTAAATTATAGTGCAACTGATTTCCAATTGAATTGTCCTTAAAAGTAACTACCTACTGTTCATTCATTTTGAGATTTCATATGTGGCTGTGGTTTCTATCAGTAAAATGAGGGTGTTTATTTGAGCAGGAGCTCCAGCCTCTGCAGTTTCATTCAGCTTCGGTTAGCATGACAAATCTGCCATTGTCCTTGGTTGCGTAGGAGGTGTGAGACCATTGAGATCTGTGGTACTCACAGGGTTTTGTCTGAAATGACCAACAATCTTGCAGCACTTTGCCAGTACATGACAAACCCACTGCTGTCGAGGAAGACCGTGATGTTCCTCTGGAGGATGTGAGTGCTGCAGGCGAAGTGCTCGTTTGGAAGCAGCAACATGTTTGTACTGATGATGGAAATCTTGTTTTTAGTCCCCCGGTCATTTTCCACCTTGAGGAACTGTTCAGTGCCTTTATGAGCGAAGTTCCTGGTTTCTGTTTTCATGATGGTGCAAATGAGTTGAGGTTCCACTCACATCAGTAAAGTGTCACTTCCAAACAGCTGAGGTCCGGTGATCTGCAGTTATAGCAACACATTTGGGCGAATCTTCCACCAAAATCTCAAGTTTGTTTTTCTTTTTGCCGTCGTACATTTAGCTGATTCTGGTTGTCACTGTGGTCCTGCACAGCGGCCTGTGTGACGGCTCATTGGACACAGTTTGCAGTTTTCTTTGAGTTTAGTTTGGCCAAGAGCTTTACTTTGGCTTGCCGTCGGGATGTTTGTAAAATGTAAATTTCTCGTTCATTTGGCCGACACCTCTCACGTGCTCGTCCATTCTCACGTCTCTCTGTAATCAAAGCTCCTCACCTCAGCCTCCAAACATACACGTAACAATGGATTTTATAATAAAGCAACTGGTCTATAGAAACAGTAAAGTTAGAGATTAAAAATTTCAGTAAATTTCACTGAGCAGAAAAGAATCTCATGCGCCGTTCTACTTGCAAATTGTGAGTTTAATGAGAATTTAATTAATTGTCCTAATTAAATTCACAATTCTTCTTCTCTGTTCATATTTTTGGGCTGCTCCTCCAACGCACCCACTTCAAACGTGCAAAGTTCTTTTAGTAAATTTCACTTGACGAGTAAAACAATCTTCCAGTGGAACAAGACTTTTTGCACTTAAAATATGAAAATACACCTGTTTACGCTTAAAGGTGCACTGCGTAACTTTTCTGCTACCATGGAGATCCTATTACTTTGCTCGAAATGTTCCACAGTACGGTATTAAACTGATGTGAGATGCATTTATCCAAGTATGTGTGTTTTTACCACTCAAAATTCCTTCACAGTGTGCAGCATTCAGACTGAGTGGAGTCGCCTCTCCACAGATCTCACCCGTAAATTGACCTGGGGGCGTCTCTCTATTTATACATTTCAAAAGCAAATTACAAAGTATGTGTACCAAACATCATATTTGTACATTTTTTTCCAATAATAAATGAAAAAACTGCAGATAATTCTAAGACAGATAAATCTGCTGCTTGTTTCTATGGAGATTGAAAAGTTTAATGCTCTAATTTGGAATATTGGAGGTAAAGCAATAGTATATCCATGGAGACAAGTAACTGGCGGGCCCTCTACCAGAAAAGTTACACAGTGCAAAAACAACAACTCTTTACACTTATAAGAAACAGAACATAATGATGCTTGAAATGTGGAAAACACAAGTTGAATTTCCTCAAGTCAAGTCCAGTGTTGCTCATTTAAAGGTGTATTGTGTAACCTTCAGATCAGTGGACAAACTGAGCCACTGTTGCCGACTGATGAATGGATCCAAAGGATTCGGATCCCATAAAAGAGCCGAAAGTCCTGTCCCTGCTCCTTCACAATGTTTAGGTGTCTGTTCTTTACTTAAGTACATTTTACAGTGGATACTTTTAACTTTTACTTCACTCCATTTGAATGCAGGAATCTTTACTTTCTACTCCACGACATTATAAATCTGGACTGAAAAGTAAAACATACTTTTCTTTACAGTTTGAGACCTGCTGAAAAAGCTGAGACTTATTTTTAACACCTTTAATTTTCTTTTCTGCCCCAACTTTGAGCAAATTAAACACACAAACACAAAAAGAGCGAGAAGAATTAAGAAATCAAATGAAGCAGTTAAAATCATCAACGTTTGATGCTTTAATAGTACCAAAAATCTGTGCAAAATATTTAACTTTTTACTCTTAAAGTACCATTTTAAACAGGTACTTTTACTTTAGATTTTTTCATGTGATACTTTTACTTTTAACTTTTTGCCCTTGTATCTGTACTCGTGTAACTTTTCTGGTGGAGGCTCCGTCAAACACTTCTCTCCATGGAGATCTTATTGCGTTTTTGTCTGGAATGTTCCGCAGTATGGCATTAAACCTTTCTATCGCCACGGAAACGAAACCAGACCAAGTTCCAGGTCAGATCTGTGGAGAGGCGACCCCGCTCACAGTCAGAACGTCTTTTTTTAAAGAGATTTTTGAGCTCTAAAACCACCTGTGATTGAATAAATGTAAAGTAGAGCTGTTTAAAGTCACACTGTGGAACATTCCAGGGGGTGGGTTAGATGCTCTGGATGGTTTAAGTCTGAGTGAATTGCCTGGAATGTTCCACAGTATAACTTTAAACACGTCTATCTTACATTTATTCATTACGGGTGTTTCTGTTGCTCAAAAATATAATAATTCTCTCTGTGAATAGGGCGCCTCTCCACAGATCTGACCTGTAATGTAGCCTATACTGCGTCTCCCTTGGGACAGATCGATTTAACCTTTACTGAGGAACATGCTAAACAAAGCAGTAACATCTCCATGGAGACAAGCAGGTGATGGACTCTTCACCAGAAAACAATGATTGAAAACGGTTCTCGTTTTTTCTCTCATTTTTTAGAACTGAATCATTTCTTTCTTTTTCTTTTTGGTATTTTTATTGTGATTACAGCGAGCAACACAAGTGAGACTCATAAAAACATATTTGCCATCTTAATAACTGTTAGTTTTTAATAATGAATATTGTAGATGAGTGTTTTCTTCAGATTCTGCATCGTTCCAAAGAGCAAACACACTCCCACGCTCAGTCTGAAGCATTTTAAACAGATCTGAGCGTTGGACATGTCTCACTGAGGAGTTTGTAGATAAAATGAGTTTATCTACTGAGAAAAAAACAAACCTGTTTGCTGAGTTAAATCCAGGTGGAGACTTTTTTTTTGGCCAGGCAGAGTATTTTATTTGTAAAAATGTTTTACCTTTGAGTCATGTGACCTTTCACGTAAACGGGAATTAACTGTCATGTCCTGTTTCCTTCCCTTTTATTCTGAAGTCACTTTCCTTGTTTCTGTTGTAGATTTACTTCTGCATTCTGCATTCTTCTTCTTCTTCTTTCTTTCCTATTTTATGTAAAGTATCGTTTAATCTTTAATGTCCAAATCTTAACGTAGAAAATAAAATGTCCATTTTCCTGTTTCCCACCGTATCTCTCAATGATCCCACTTTTTTCTGAATTTTATGGCACTTCTTCTGCCCTCTTGATTATTGCCCCGCCCTAATGTGCAGCACCTGTGTTTCTTTAGCTCCTCTTTAGTCTGTGTTCCTTCCTCGTTTGTCTCTCTGTGGATGGAAAGTGTTCTGGGGAGAGCTCGTTGTGCAGCTTAAACCTGTTGTGAACACCAGGAGGAATTGGCAAGAATACACAATGAGACATGATGGAGTTTTATTACTTTTATTGAAGACATTGAACTTTAGTTGTGTGTGCGTGTGCGTGTGCGTGTGCGTGTGCGTGTGCGTGTGCGTGTGCGCGGAGGTGGGGGGGTGTGTGTGTGGTCCTGAAACATGCAAACAGAGGGAAAAGATATACATTATAATATACTTTATCAATACAGCTAAACAAACATGTCGGAAATTAGCATTTTGGCCTTTCCTTTTCTATAATTTTCTACCGCTAACAACTTCAAAACACTTTGCAAACAGGTTGATGTACATGAGATCTCACTGTGGCAGTGAGTCTGTCAAGGCAACAAACTAGTGTAGTGATGGGGGCAAGTTCTGAACTTCCACGTAAAACACCAATTTGCTTCACACTGAAGAAGCTTAACACCACTTTAACCCATCTTACAACAGCCACGAGTCTAACAAACAAAACGCTCTGCCTGGTTCACTCATTAGTGTCTGGAAACGTTAGAAAACAACTTTATAAGCACCTTACACTTCCCTCTGCTGATTTCCCACTGCACAGGCCAAAGCCCAAAAGACTCGATCACCGATGTCGTTTCTGATCCCATTTATTTACCAGTTTACAGTTATATTTTTTGAAAAACGCTAAAAAAATACATTCCCGAACCATTTTCTTTCAACAACTTTCAGTTTCTCTTCGCTCATTGACTCAAGTTGACTATGACTTGTTAGGAAGAACAAATATGCATGTTGTTAGGAAACTGCCGTTCATGCAGGAGCAATCAAGGGACGGAGTTGAGCGAAGTTGAGACAATCGCCCATACATTTATCGTTGCAGAAGCAATAGAACAAAGAGCTCAACTCGAAGGCCCAACACTGAATACATTAGTTCAACCACCTTTTCCCAGTTATTCCTGGGCATGACCAGAATATATGGACCTGATCCGCCCTGGCAGATCCACACTCTCTCCAACAGGAGCACTGAGTAGCCAAAATCTTTAACTTGCGTATTGGTGTGATAAAAAAAAAAGAAAAGTGGACCATGGTAAAACTTTCTTATTTCAAGTCATCTTAACTTGATTAGATTTTGTTTTTTGCAGTGTGAATTGGTTGTCTAATCTAAAAATATATATTTAGTCCATGACTCAATTCGTCAGAAAATCTTAAATTTAGGCAATAAATGTTTAAAAGAAGAGGCTATAATCCTTTTACCAGAGTTTTCCCTGCAGCACTTCACTTGTTTTTAGATTCAGTGACACAAATTTGCTTAATACACACTGAACTACAATCATGTCAGACTGATTTAAGCTCTTTTATCTAGAATTTAGCATCTTTGAATTTATTATCAGGCCGTTCATTCTAATAATAAACGTGTATCATTTCACTACTTTTAAGTCATTTTCTGATAGATTTAAGTGTTTAGGTCTTCCATTTTGGCCAAGCTTTTCTGCGGTGTGGATAAGCTCTGTTCTGGAGGTCCTGTCTCCTTATTTACGGCTCGGTGACAGAAGCGTCCTCCAGAGCGGCTGAGGAAGACGAGGAGGGGGCCGTGTTTTCCTCGTTCTCGGTGAAGGGGGGTGTCATGTTCCATCACAGAGCAGGTTTTTTCCCTTGCAGACTTTTCAGAGGTAAATGCCACAAGCCGAGGCGGAGAACAGGGCTCACGCAGACAGGCAGCACGCATCTGTGTCAGGGGCCCTCCGCCGGGGGCCCCTGCTGACAGACAGGCAGAATCTCACACGCTGGTTATGCAAATAAAATATACTCTCATTTCATTTGGAGAACAGGCGCAGAAGTTCTGACGTGGCGGAAGTGACTGTCTTCTTCTCTGGCAGCTCGATGCAGGGATGGTGGGTGGTGTCTTGCCCAAGGACACAACAGCAGCTTTTCCAGCAGGGATCAAACAGGCGATGAGGAAAATCTGGCAGCTGCGTCATGTTTAATCCACACGTCTGAGGAAAGTTACAGTGATACAGCCCGTGTTATGTTAAAGCTGCACTGTGTAACTTTTTGCTTGAGGGTCCGTCACCTGCTTGTTTCTATAGATACGTCTCTGCGCTGCCTGGAATGTTCCACAGTGTGACATTTACAGCTCTACTTTACGTTTATTCAATCACAGGTGGTTTTGCAGCTCAAAAATCCCTAGAAAAACAGAGACATTCTGACTGTGAGCGGGGTTGCCTCTCCACAGATCTGACCTGGAACTTGATCCAGTCTGATCTCCATGGAGATAGAAAGGTTTAAGGCCATACAGTGAAACATTGCACCTTTAAAATTCACTTTTATGCTGTTTTAGTGATTCTGATTCAGATTTCTTAAGATAAAATTTAAGGTACAGCAACACCCACTTTTACTCTCGCTTTTAACACCGCCAGAGTTTTGTGTTTTTATATATTTGATCAAAAAAATTTTATTATTGATTTTTATGGGTTCGCTTCACTTTACCTTTACTGGTTTTAGGACTGGCCAGGTTAAATAGAGCATTTATACCTCTGTTGCATATTTTAATCCCTTTTGTTGTTTTTAACGTTCTCTTTTTTCATGTGGCACTTCAGAAAGTGTTTTGTTGATAAAATGTGCTATAGAAATGCAGTGGATTTGGATTTTGGAAAGCCTGTGTGTATAAATGGTTGGTTCCAGTTTACTTACATTGGAATATAGTTTTGAGCCTCATCATTTTGGTCTTCAAACGTTTGTTTTAATCCGCGCTACATGATCCTGGAGTTTTTATTTCACTGTTTTATCCACTGATAAAGTCCTGTTCTTAATATTCGCTCCTTCTTCATTGTCAGGGGGGCACCTGTCAGGTGCAGAGGGGAGGGACCCAGTCAGAGTTCAGTCAGAACTGCCTCAGCTGGAGGATTTGACCTGCTGTGCATGTTTTTGATCCATACTTAAGGAAAAACTCCTGTGTTTTAAAGTTGATACACGTTTGGTCATTACCATCTTCACTAAAACAACAGCTATCGATTCTAGCCTTATTTAAACTGCTTTGAATGTTTTTGTGTGTGATCCAAGAGTGAAGTGGCAACAGGTCACCTCCATCCAAGAGTCCAGATGTTCCTCAAATGACTGATTGCTGAAATATTGGAGTCAGAATACACACGTTAGTGGAGTTAAAGTATTTGACATCTTAATAACTGCAAGTTCTTAATAATGAATATTGTAGATCAATGTTTTATTCAAATTCTGCATCATTCCACAGAAACAAACACACTCCCACTCTCAGACTACATTTACACTGAAACGAATTACTGTATCACTGTAACAATTTGCGTCCAGACCCGACTGCCAGAAACACGACAGGGCTGACGTCACAACACCATGACACCACGTGGGCGGTAGAAACAAGCAGCGGAGCACCGTATCTGAAGTGGCTGTAGTTCTATGGAAGTCACAGCAGCTGGTTTCGAGCTGAGGAAGATGTCAAGCGTGAAAACAGTCTCTTTGTGGACCGACACTGTTGTCTCGGGTTTGTTTAAACTGTTTTCTGCAATAGCGTCACATGCCCAATGCCACAAACCAGCGAAGCAGAAAGCCCTGAGACACAATGATGTGGCCCAATAAGAACAGACTAGAGCAACTACGGCAATTATATCAGCATATCAGTGTTTTCACTCATCCACACGGTGCCGGATCAGATCCCCGCTCAGGTAAATATGTCAGACCTGGTGGCTCCAGATCGTTCTGCCTCCGGAGCTGTTTTCCATCGGATTAGTGAGAACGAACACTGCATCTGCAACGAAAACAACTCGAATATGTACTAGTGTGGACGGGGCCTCAGTTTAAATTGTTTTAAACAGATCTGAGCCTTGGACATGTTTCTCACTCTGTTTGTAGATAAAATTAATTCTCACATTGGCCTATATCCCATAAAAGAGCCGAAAGTCCCAGCACTGCTCCATCTATTCACTTGTTCTTGTTTAGGTTCATAAGTCTGTATCTCCACTTTAAAAATCTTCACTAAAGATCAAAATTTTCTCTTCAAAATCTCCACTAAAGTGTGTTTTTTTTTCGGCAGTATTGAAGTGGCAACAGGTGATCTCCATCCACGAGTCGAGATATTCCTCAGATGACTGAAGAAGTGAAGGATGTTTCTGAAATGTTGGAGTCCGAATACACACATTAGTTTAGTTCGATGCCTCAAACGTGACGAGAATGAGTCTGTGTGACAGAGCTGATTTTAAAACTTTATTTGAAAACGGCAGAAACCCCGGCGCAGGTTTGCAGGTTCGTAATTGCCCGTCTGAGCGATCGGCCGCCGTTTCATTAATTCGTCTTCGGGGGACGGACAAAAGCTGCGTTCAGACGAAGTGAAGCTGTTTCCAAACTGTGCGTCTGAACAATAAACTCTGTTAATGTTTTGTGACAGGCTCCATTACTCTTTTTTCAACAATGGAGCCGCACAGAAAGAATGAAAGAACCAACTGATGAATAAAACATGGCCACCACAGCGGCTCCTCTGTTCTCTCCTCTGTTCTCTCCCGCTATCCTCTCTCCATCTCCTCTGTTCTCTCCTCTCTCCATCTCCTCTGTTCTCTCCCTCTCTCCTCTCTCTCTCCTCTGTTCTCTCCTCTCTCCATCTCCTCTGTTCTCTCCCTCTATCCTCTCTATCTCCTCTCTTCTCTCCCTCTCTCTCTCCTCTGTTCTCTCCCTCTCTCCTCTCTCTCTCCTCTGTTCTCTCCTCTCTCCATCTCCTCTGTTCTCTCCCTCTATCTTCTCTCCATCTCCTCTGTTCTCTCCCTCTATCCTCTCTCCATCTCTTCTGTTCTCTCCCTCTCTCCATCTCCTCTCTTCTCTCCCTCTATCCTCTCTCCAGCTCCTCTGTTCTCTCCCTCTCTACTCTCTCTCTCCTCTGTTCTCTCCTCTCTCCATCTCCTCTGTTCTCTCCCTCTCTCCTCTCTCTCTCCTCTGTTCTCTCCCTCTCTCCTCTCTCTCTCCTCTGTTCTCCCCTCTCTCTATCTCCTCTCTTCTCTCCCTCTCTCTATCTCCTCTGTTCTCTCCTCTGTTCTCTCCCTCTATCCTCTCTCCAGCTCCTCTGTTCTCTCCTCTCTCCATCTCCTCTGTTCTCTCCCTCTCTCCATCTCCTCTGTTCTCTCCCTCTCTCCTCTGTTCGCTCCCTCTCTCCTCTGTTCACTCCCTCTCTCCTCTGTTCACTCCCTCTCTTCTCTCTCCTCTGTTCGCTCCCTCTCTTCTCTCTCCTCTGTTCGCTCCCTCTCTTCTCTCTCCTCTGTTTGCTCCCTCTCTCCTCTGTTCACTCCCTCTCTTCTCTCTCCTCTGTTCGCTCCCTCTCTTCTCTCTCCTCTGTTCGCTCCCTCTCTTCTCTCTCCTCTGTTCGCTCCCTCTCTTCTCTCTCCTCTGTTCGCTCCCTCTCTCCTCTGTTCGCTCCCTCTCTTCTCTCCCCTCTGTTCGCTCCCTCTCCTCTGTTCGCTCCCTCTCTTCTCTCTCCTCTGTTCGCTCCCTCTCTTCTCTCTCCTCTGTTCGCTCCCTCTCTTCTCTCTCCTCTGTTCGCTCCATCTCTTCTCTCTCCTCTGTTCACTCCCTCTCTTCTCTCTCTTCTCTCTGACAGTCGGAGGAAACAGACTGGAGAATATCGTATCAGGAGTGTGAGCCAGACCTCCCTCCTCCTCACCCATCTCCACCTCTTCTCTCCCTCGCTCTCTCTTCCCATACCTCCCTACTCTCTCCCCATCTACTTTCTCTCTCCATACCCTCCTCTTTCTCTCTCCCCATTCCCACCTCTTCTTTCGTTTTCTCTCCATAACCACCGCTTCTCTTTGTCTCTCTCTCTTGCTCTCACCATAGTGACCTCCTCCTCTCTCTCTCTCTTCCCATATCCACCTCTTCTCTCTCTCCCCCCATATCCACTGCTTCTCTCTCTCCCCCCATATCCACCGCTTCTCTCTCTCCATAGCCACCTCTTCTCTCTCTCCATATCTAGGCTACCTCTTCTCTCTCCCCATATCCACCTCTTCTCTCTCTCCATAGCCACCTCTTCTCTCTCCCCATAGCCACCTCTTCTCTCTCTCCATATCCACCTCCTCTCTCTCTCCATATCCACCTCCTCTCTCTCTCCATATCCACCTCTTCTCTCTCTCTCCCCATATCCACCGCTTCTCTCTCTCTCCCCATATCTACTGCTTCTCTCTCTCTCCCCATATCCACCTCTTCTCTCTCTCTCCCCATATCCACCTCTTCTCTCTCCCCATATCCACCTCTTCTCGCTCTCTCTCCCCATATCCACCGCTTCTCTCTCTCTCCCCATATCCACTGCTTCTCTCTCTCTCCCCATATCCACCTCTTCTCTCTCCCCATATCCACCTCTTCTCTCTCTCCATATCCACCTCTTCTCTCTCCCCATATCCACCTCTTCTCTCTCTCCATAGCCACCTCTTCTCTCTCTCCATAGCCACCTCTTCTCTCTCTCCATATCCACCTCTTCTCTCTCTCTCTCCATATCCACCTCTTCTCTCTCCCCATATCCACCTCTTCTCTCTCTCCATATCCACCTCTTCTCTCTCTCTCCCCATATCCACTGCTTCTCTCTCTCTCCCCATATCCACCGCTTCTCTCTCTCTCCCCATATCCACCTCTTCTCTCTCTCTCCCCATATCCACCTTTTCTCTCTCCCCATATCCACCTCTTCTCTCTCTCTCTCCATATCCACCGCTTCTCTCTCTCTCCCCATATCCACCTCTTCTCTCTCTCTCTCCCCATATCCACCTCTTCTCTCTCTCCCCATATCCACCTCATCTCTCTCTCTCCCCATATCTACCGCTTCTCTCTCTCTCCCCATATTCACCGCTTCTCTCTCTCTCCCCGTATCCACCGCTTCTCTCTCTCTCCCCATATCCACCGCTTCTCTCTCTCTCCCCATATCCACCTCTTCTCTCTCTCTCCCCATATTCACCGCTTCTCTCTCTCTCCCCATATCCACCGCTTCTCTCTCTCTCCCCATATCCACCGCTTCTCTCTCTCTCCCCATATCCACCTCTTCTCTCTCTCTCCCCATATCCACCGCTTCTCTCTCTCTCCCCATATTCACCGCTTTTCTCTCTCTCCCCATATCCACCTCTTCTCTCTCTCTCCCCATATCCACCTCTTCTCTCTCTCTCCCCATATCCACCTCTTCTCTCTCTCCATATCCACCTCTTCTCTCTCTCTCTCCCCATATCCACCTCTTCTCTCTCTCTCCTCATATCCTCCTCCTCTCCCTCTCTCCCCCTCAGGACAGTGGAGGTCGGGCTTGTCACTCTTCCCCCCTCGTCTCGTTCTAAAGTGCGCTCTGAACTCTGGGGTCCGGGCTCTGGGGTCCGGGGTCCGCGGTCCGGGGTCTGGGGTCCGGGGTCCGGGGTCCGGGGTCTGGGGTCTGGACTCTGGGGTCCGGGCTCTGGGGTCCGGGGTCCGGGCTCTGGGGTCCGGGGAGCGTCTGCAGATAAAAACGAACGACCGGGAAAGTGAGCGGAGGCTCCGGAGCTCCTGTCAAGGCTAAAAACAGTGAAACAGTGAAAACGGGAAGAACGAAATGAGGTTAAATCGCCCAGAGACCCCCTCCACACACACACACGCAGACACACACATGCAGACACACACACACACACACACAGACACACACTCACGCACACACACTCACGCACACACACTCACAGACACACTCACACAGACACACACACACAGACACACACACAGACACACACACACCCTCACGCACACACACACGCACACACACGCAGACACACACACACACAGAGACACACACACAGACACACACAGACACACACACACGCAGAGACACACACACTAACACACACACGCACACTCTCACACACGCAGACACACACATTCTCACACACGCAGACCCACACACACTCTCACACACGCAGACACACACACGCAGACACACGCACACTCTCACACACGCAGACACACACACACACTCTCACACACGCAGACACACACACACTCTCACACACGCAGACACACACACACTCTCACACACGCAGACGCACACACGCAGACACACACACACTCTCACACACGCAGACACACACACACATACACGCAGACACACACACACTCTCACACACGCAGACACACACACACTCTCACACACGCAGACACACACACGCAGACACACACACACTCTCACACACGCAGACACACACACACTCTCACACACGCGGACACACACACACATTCTCACACGCAGACACACACACGCAGACCCACACACACTCTCACACACGCAGACACACACACACACTCACACACACACATTCTCACACGCAGACACACACACGCAGACACACACACACACACACACGCAGACACACTCACACACACAGACACACACACGCAGACACACACACACAGACACACACACGCAGACACACACACACTCTCACACACACAAACACACGCACGCAGACACACACACACTCTCACACACGCAGACACACACACACTCTCACACACACAAACACACACACGCAGACACACACACACTCTCACACACGCAGACACACACACACACTCTCACACACGCAGACACACACACGCAGACACACACACACTCTCACACACGCAGACACACACGCAGACACACACACACACTCTCACACACACAGACACACACACGCAGACACACACACACTCTCACACACGCAGACACACATGCAGACACACACACACACTCTCACACACACACACACACAGACACACACACCCCGGCTTCACCAGAGCAGCCTTGTACACTTCACTCAGAGCAGATGAATTGAACTGGCCGTTAAATCTCTATTAAGTCTATTTCTCCTTGAAGACACAAAAAAAACATGACACAGTTTCTGGTTCTTTTAAAAGACCATTTTTATTTATTTTAAAGCTCCTATGTCACACTAAACCGACTCTTGTGAACTTTGAGTCATGTTCTAATGTTCCTCCTCAAAAACAGAGCTGGAGTTGTTTGTTTCATTCACATGTTTGAGTAACTCTTTATTATTCGTCTGTCTACATCTCCAAAGCTCTAAATGCTCTGTTCCACCTTGTGATGTCATGAAGTGCCATCTCCTTTTACCTTTCGTTCAGTAGAAATCGGCAGTTCCAGCGCTGAAATTCAATCCAGTCCACTTTATTTCTATAACACATTTTGCATGCCAGTTTCCAAAGTGCTGCAAAGACAAACGAATACAATAAAAGAAAGTAAATCATAAATAAAAACAAATAAATAGTGTTAACTTAAAATACATAAAGCTAATAAATGAATAAATACATAAATAACATAAAATTTAATTAAAGACACAGAGGACCACACAACTCACACAGTGTTAAAAGCAAGTGTTAAATCAGCAGGGTTTGTGCAGTAACCATGTGAATAAACCAAAAAAACACAGCTCCAGTCCTCCAGACAAGGAAAGAACATCAGAACAGATCAGAAAACGGCGTAATATTTAAACTAATATTTAAACTAAATTTTAAACCTGCACACAACTGTTCAACTATTTACTCTGGAATATATTTACAGTTTATGCAGAGTTGGGGTAAGTGCCTTGCGTAAAGACACTGCAGCATTGTGCAGGAACAGGAATGGAACCAGAAAATTTGACGTTAATGGAGATTTTTAATAACGCCCACAAACCTAAAAAGAACAAACTGTACGAATATTTTTCCATTAAGCAAATGAACGATGAAAAATTAGGACCGTTTCCATAGCGATTGAAACTAAACATTATGTCTCTTGAATGGGAGAAAATGTTGAAAATGTTGAATTTAACCAGAACCCACAAATAAACCTACTGAGGAAAGTCTTTATCTTTTGGTTTATTTTGCTCTGACTAAACCTGCTTTTGCCCCGTCTCCAGTCCCAAAAGACGTCAAAAACCGTCATTTCCTGCTCGTCGTTTTCCACATAATGTTACAAAGATTTACATTATTTTACACTAAAGACACAAACCCCTTTTCTAACCGTGAACATTACAGATCTGAACCTGATCTGAACCTGATCTGAACCTGACTCTGGGTCTACAGCAACTCCTTCATGGACAAACCACATCTAAAATGTCTATTATGCTCTTTGTATTTACACAACTGTGGTCTGATGCGCAGGGTCGCCTGGGTGGAGGTCTTTCTCTCTCCACCCCCTCTTCTCCTTGCAGTGAGAGTGGGAGGGCATCTGTGGTAATGAGAGGCCGCGGGGGTCAGGAGGCTTCAGTCCGGGGCAGATCCGACAGACTTAAAGTGCGTCTGACATGTTTTTAGATTTGAAATGAGGATGTTTTTGTGGAGAGGATGTGCACTGAATGTTGATCACAGTTTTACATCAGTCAAGAGGCAGTTTAATGGGAATGAGATGAGAAAAGTGCAAAAATACATGAAGCAGGGCTGGGGCACCTGTCAGGAGCAGTGGGCGGGAGTACATTTGGAGTTTGGTCAGGATCTGAGCTGGAGGATTTAGACATGTTGTGGCTAAGGATGCACTGATCCAGCTATTTCAGTTCGGATACAGATTTTGACGCTATGGTGCATGGTAAAATAATGAGAATAAATTGGTCCAAAATGGTCGTAACAATGGTCCAAATTAATTTTCTATCTAGTATTCTATCATTTAAGCCCCTTTCACAGTGGAGTATTTGCGATGCGTTGGCGACCGCAATATCGCAAACACCTCGTCAAGACATCGCTGGTGTTCCTCTTTTGCAATATACTTCCGAACTGCTGATGATACTTTGTGACACTCTACAATGTGTTAATGATGTCTTGACGAGGTGGTTACGATGCAAAGACGTTGTTACTACAATCTTATAGTGACGTGAATACTGATGACTGTTTGCAAACTACTGTTGACTGTAGGCAAACTATCAGCGAGGACTTGCGATGTGGATGTGATTCAATAACGAGCTCTCGACAACTTGGCGACTGCTTCACGAAGTACTGACGACATGTAGTCATATGACCTTTGGGTATGTATAAAGAAAATAGGATGATCTCTGGACCAATCGCAAAGTTCCACTTCTTCAGTCAAACCGTGGGAATTAAGTGGGGCCTCGGACGGTTCCTTCTCGACTGACATATCTGGATTAACCGGAGGATCTGGAGGTGGCTGTTGTACTCAAATTATGATCGTGTTAAAAATACACCAAGTCTCAAATAATAATAAAAAATACTTTTAATTTTGGATGTATATCGCAAGTGTTTGCAGAGGGTTCGTCAATCTTTGTTATTGAATCGCTACTAAATCAATAGCGATTCAATAACGAAGGCTGAGGATGCGAACTTGACGAAGCTGTGGTGATATCTATAGTAATATCTTGTGAACCATGGGGAACCCCGGCAATTTCCCAAAAAGGACAGTTCGTAACCACATCGGTTTTGCATCTCTTTAGTTACTACTGAACAGCTTCAGTAGTTCAATATTATGAGGCGTTTTGGACCAGTAAATCGTCTTATTACACCGATATCTTGGAAGTGATATCTAATCCCTAAACATTTCCAGTATCACATCGGTACCAAGTTGTGTCCCTTAACATTCTGGATGAAAGGTAAAAGTTACAAAGCTCAACAGCCCCTCGTTCTGGAAGTAAATTTCTCATTTTTTTCCCCCATAGACTTTCTGAAAAAAATCAGAAGTGTGAAAGCTCAGGACTAATCAGCTCTGTGGAAGTAATGAGCACAAGAGTCGTACTTTCATTTAAAATTCTGAAACTTTATAAAGCGCTGAGTTATTAAAACATTTAGCTGAATCTTGTGTTTTAGATGTGCTTTTTGGATTGATTAGTATTACTTAGCACGTAGCAGGTTAACCCCTGCAATGACTTTAAACTCTTCATTTTCAATTTTTTTGAAAAGTCTGGAAGAAAAATAATAGAAAATGTACTTATGGAACCAGAGCGGACGGTCACTGTTGAGCTCCTTGAAATTACCTAAGTCAGATTTGCTGCCAGTGCAACAAGGAAGTAACATTATGAGCTTCACAGACTTGGACTTAGACAAACTTTATTGATCCACAAGGGAAATTACTTGGACACAGTAGCTCACACATCATTATACAATAACAAAGAGTAAAAAATATGAAATGTGGTAATAAATTCTAAATAAGTCGCAAAAAGAGCAAGAGACATAATTATATAAATGTAAGTGCACAAGTCAAAATAAAATAGAAAAATCTCAGTTGTTAACAAGAAAACATAAGGAAGACAGAAGACAGTTGTAGGGAGTATTATCTGTGACATAAGTGAGTTGTTGTACAGTTGTAGGGAGTATTATCTGTGACATAAGGTGAGTTGTACAGTTGTAGGGAGTATTATCTGTGACATAAGGTGAGTTGTACAGTTGTAGGGAGTATTATCTGTGACATAAGGGGAGTTGTACAGTTGTAGGGAGTATTATCTGTGACATAAGGGTGAGTTGTACAGTTGTAGGGAGTATTATCTGTGACATAAGGGTGAGTTGTACAGTTGTAGGGAGTATTATCTGTGACATAAGGGTGAGTTGTACAGTTGTAGGGAGTATTATCTGTGACATAAGGGTGAGTTGTACAGTTGTAGGGAGTATTATCTGTGACATAAGGGTGAGTTGTACAGTTGTAGGGAGTATTATCTGTGATATAAGGGTGAGTTGTACAGTTGTAGGGAGTATTATCTGTGACATAAGGGTGAGTTGTACAGTTGTAGGGAGTATTATCTGTGACATAAGGTGAGTTGTACAGTTGTAGGGAGTATTATCTGTGACATAAGGGGAGTTGTACAGTTGTAGGGAGTATTATCTGTGACATAAGGGTGAGTTGTACAGTTGTAGGGAGTATTATCTGTGACATAAGGTGAGTTGTACAGTTGTAGGGAGTATTATCTGTGACATAAGGTGAGTTGTACAGTTGTAGGGAGTATTATCTGTGACATAAGGTGAGTTGTACAGTTGTAGGGAGTATTATCTGTGACATAAGGGTGAGTTGTACAGTTGTAGGGAGTATTATCTGTGACATAAGGGTGAATTAAAAAGAAAACAGTTGTAGTAAACCTTCATTCCAGTTGTGTTGATTGTGTTTCAGTGAAATGAGCAGTGGAACCTGCCGTTCGCTCTTTCATACAGGCGTGATCCGGCCCCGGAGGAGAAGGGGCTGGGCGCGCTTGAATATTCATACGCCGTGATGAATCTCGGGGCGTACAGCGGCGTGTCTCTTCGAGGGCTCTTGGAGCTGCTTCTCGTTTCTCATCGTGAGGAAGTCTCAGCTCTTCTCACCCCGACCCCGGCTCCAATCACCCCCAGATCATCACTGTGGTGCATGTCCATTTGGCACGGCTCCTCTTCTGCAGCCGACCCGGAGCTGGAGACTTGATTGGATTTTCAGTCTCACTCGTGCATGACAATCACTCCAGTGCTGTTTAGACATGCAATTAATGACCAGAGAGCTGGCGTGATGAAGATGAAGGGCTGAGATGGGCCAAATAAACAGGACACAGCGTGCGTCACTGGGACATGCAGATACTGGTGCAGCTCCTCCACAGGGAACTATAGTCTGCATAATTTAAACACCTGTACATATAGTTCTGATTTCTCACCTCCTTCAGCTCTAACTGTGAGGTTTTAGATCACAATATTCATCTAAAACGAAAGTGCTCGGAGTTCAGGGTTAGAAAACTGTGGTGTCCAATGGGAGCTGGCAGTAAACGTCAAACAAAGAGCCACATGGACAAAACCAGGACTAAACCAGGACTAAACCAGGACTACACCAGGCTGTGCCCCCTCGTATGGATCGCTGCACATCACACTAGAGCACAGCGTTTTGTTTTTTTTAAACATTTGGACCAAAATGACAACGTGACGCTGCCCAATCCCACGAGTATCACCAATAGACCTTTTCCCCAATGGTCAGAAGTGCCCTGCTGTAGGTCTGTGGAACTTCAGGTTAATGTTTTTCTATGGTAAATGTGTGTGCAAATGTGGCGTATTCTCCAGCAGCTTCATAAATCTGCCCAATCACCAAATCTTCAACCAACAAGGTCCACAAAGGAGAAACATTCTTCAAGAAGAATTTATCCACAACGATCAAGGGAAGAAAGACAAAAGTTTAAAGGAAACAACGACGAGCATCAGTGAACGACTGAGCAACACTAACATTCTGGTCTTGAAGAAAACAGAAGGAACTTGTTCACTGAGACTGATTCTACAGTTAAAATCAAAAATCGATTTCATGATGTCGATATTAGCGTAGATAGATTTGTGCAGTTTGAATCCAAGATTTGTGATCTGTGAACATCTGTAGCATTCAAACTGCACAAATCTATCTGTACTAATATATACATGAAATCAATCTTTAATTTGACACTTCAGACCGTTGTGAAAAAGGTTCATTAAGAAAATAAAACTGGAGAAGGAAGTGCGTATGTGACAGTGGGCATGTACAGGTGGAGCTGACGGTGGTACAGTGGTACGTCGACAAAATGTAAAAACCCCAGGATCATGTAGAGTATTTAAGCCCAAATGAGGAGGCTCAGAGCTGCAGTTACAGAGAGTCTGTGGTAAAGGCCTGTCCATGGGATCCAAAATGATGAAAAACGAGCGATTGACTATTTAAAACATGGTATTATGTCTTCTGAATGGGCAAAAGTCCTCAAAATGTTAACAGGAAGCCGTAACCGTGACTCGCCATCTCATTGAGCACAAACTGAAAGCACACACACACACTTCCTTTAGTGTAGAGTGTGGAATGTGTGTGTTGTGTTGGTGGACAGGGCAGCATTGTGTGGATCGCTCCCAGACGCCTCATTCATACTCGCCCCATCTCCAGCAACAAGACAGGGCATCCGGCTTTATTACCTCTATCCATCACCCTCTCCTCCGTCACTGCGAACGACTCCCCGAACGCCCATCCCACCTCCAGCCAACGGACGCAGATTTACACCTCCGTCCCCGCCAACGGAGAGGGGGAGCGGGCACGGAGCAGCCGCGTCCCCCCGGGGCCCCGGATGACAGGCGATCGTGCATTTTGAGAGCCTCTTTCACTCTCACTGCCATCACAGCACCTGCCGCTCGCTAACCCCTGTCTGCGGGCGCCGTGGTGATGGATACACTCTGCCCTGATACCAGTGGTTAAATATTCCCTTTGCTCCAGACACCTCCAGTCTATCAGGCATTCATTTTTTATCACTGTCATCTCATCAGAGCAGACGTCACCGAGGGAGCGCTGGTTCTATTGGATTATAGGTTGTTTATTCTCTGTTGATGAAGACAATGTTTTTATCATTATTAAAACCGCCGTGTAGTGCTCCTGTGAGTCTCTGTAGTTCTTATCTCTGACCCCTGTGGATCATTCTGTCAGAATTTGGACGTTTTAAATCACAATATTGATCTAAAACGACCTCATAAAAGAAACAAGTGCTCTGACTCTGGCGTTGGAACTGGGGTGGAACTGGGGTGGCCGTAAACATCATCACAACAAAGTGAAATTTTTTACATTTGGACCAAACTTAGGATGTGACGCTGCCCAAAGCTGAGTATGAGTATCACCCATGAAGAACATCAAAATGGAGGAGGAAGTGCGGACGCCACAGTGAGCGTGAACCGGTGGAGCTGAAAACAGGAGATCGGCAAACGGTGTCTTGAAAATAAAAGACTAAAGCAAGAAACACGCACAATTCACTCCTACAACTTAGTACAATGGAGCAAAGTGGAACAGAGGCCACACTGTTCCCTGCTTAGGACACTCTTTAGGGGTCACGCCATTTTCAGAGGTGTCCGAATGTCCAGTTGCTGAAAAAGTCGTGCACTCAAAATTTCCCTCAATGCACCTTGAAAAGTCGTGCGCATCGGTGGTCACTGGAGCTTGACCGCTCCAGTGACCACCGAAAGACCACAATGCACTGGGAGAGTCGGGAAAACAACGGCGTTCAGCGACAGGAGTTTAACTGGACACAACCCGACTGACACAGATAAAAGCGCTGGTTTTTGGTTGTGTAGATTTGCATTCTGAATAAAACACGACTAAATAAATCGTTCTGGTGGTAGCTCCAGCTGTTAAGAGAGTGATCATTTCCACATCTCAGACAAAAAGCAATAATCTGGTCCGTTTATGTGAAATCCATCATGACAAAAACTTGTCTGACTATTATTAGTCCATAAACACTTGTGTGTCATAATGATCAGATCTTTATTTAGGACAGAAATCAAATTCAGTGGAGTTAAGTGGACTATTTTTTACCCAGACACTAGAATCATGTGACCCGACTGCAGTGAGCTGTGAGTCCAAACCTCTCTGAGTGAGTGCACTGTAGAGGGCGCTAAAGAGTACCGGCCTATGTAGTGAATGAGAGGTTAGGGACCAGGGAGATATAGTGTTTTTTTTTGGAGAGTTGCGATAGTCGACCCAGGCACGTCTCTCGCTGTTCTTAATCTCAACAACCGTAGCCACTTGGTTGGTTGTTTATTTAGGCTGTGCTGCTCTCTTCACATCACCGACATGACCAAAGGAATGAAGCACAAAGGGCCCATGCAGCCACTGTCTGATCTCCTCTGTGGCCAAAGTATTTTCTGATCAAGCATGTTTGATATATGGGAGCGCAAAGTATAGGCTCTAATAGGCTATATTATTCAGGTCGGAAAAGCCGAATGTTTGAAAAATAGTAAAGTGCCGCTACTCCGACAATGAAAAACAAACGTAGTAGTGGGACGCTTGAAAAATAATGTTTTTGCCACTGCTCTGACAATTGTGGTACAATCAGACCACAGGGTCAGGAAGTCCAGTTTACATGTAACGTCTATGTGGACACGTGACTGGGTGTCCTGCGTTTTTGCGGCGCATCTTCAGGCATCATGACTCTGGTGTTAAGGCGGCACGTCTTCATCGTTCAGGCGTCGGCTTCAGAAGACGCGCGTCCAGAGCGTTGCCGTCAGAAGTTGAAAAAACTGAACTTTTGTCATTGACACACTGCGTCAGCCAATCAGGGACGACTATCCAGTGACATAGTGAAGAAGGAGAAGAAAGAGAAAGACCTGGGAACCGGAGCTTGGACTTCCATGGCCCAGAGCTCCTTGGGCTGGAGCTGGTCCGAGCAGCTGAGGTCCTAGCTCCGTGGCACTTGCAGAGTCGTGCATTGGGGGCATCTGAATACAAATGAAAAGGTGCCAAAATAGGGGCATCCAGTGCGTTTTTGGGCACTGCTGTGTGAACGTACCATTAGATGTCAATGTCTAAATAGAGGCATGTCGGAATAGCAGCATGGAGCCCATTCGGACACGCCAGAGAATTTTTGGTTTGAGAACACTAAATGTGCAGGTTTGTATGTTAAATGTGTGAATGAAACAAAACACAACTACAGGTCTGTTTGTGTTGAGAAAACGACATTAAAACAACAGAAAATAGTGTAATATGGGCCATTTATGACTTTGAACATTGCTTTAGTTCCTGTTTGCTGTTTTTTTTTTTTTTTCAAAATATGAACCATAAATCTGGGCCAAACAGATGAGCAGATTCAGCAGAACAAATGAAATCTCCATTAGAAACCATTTCAAAACATTAACACTAACCATATTATAGAAAGCACCTCCAATCCATTAGCTCATGTTCCACTGTGCACATCCGTCTCATCAGATATACATGGGCCTTTATATGATTATTATGTGCCATGATGAATGCCTTTTACTTACACAAGCTTTACGTGCATATTCTCTCCATCTGCTGCTCCGCTCTGCTCTTTCTCATGTTAATAAATCAGCGGGTTCTTGGGGGAGGCCGTACCTGCGCAGAGACGCCATGTTCACCAAGTGAAGGGGACTTAAAGGACACGGGCCCCGGCGCTCACCTGTTCAAACGCTGTCACTGTGAAATATGAGGGACATTATGTTGTTTCCAGCCTCTTCATTGCGCTCGTGCTCAGGGTTTGTCCCCGTGCGAAGTGGAGATGTGTGTGTCACCCCCAAACTGTATGAAGAAATGAACCGAGTGACGTCACCTGCAGCGACCAGTCAAATGAAGCTCATTGAGGCGAATTTGGAGCCAGTTCAATATTCGGAATTGATTTTGTTTGTTATTTGTTTCAAACCTGTACATACAGTTCATGTAACAACATAAGAGGGATGAAGTGGAGCACATCCCACACTTCACAGAGCAGCACTTCAACTATTCAGTAAACGAGTACAGGAGACCACAACCATTTGGAGCGTCTCCCACAGAAAAGAAAACACCCGGAACCTGTAATAAAGACTATAGTTGCATTTGTGAAATCAATGAAATGCAGCAGAGAACACGGATTGTCATTTCTGCAGGTAACAAAAACATTTTGAACTTGATGCTTGATTGCTGATGCTTATTTCAAAGGAAATACTCAATATCTATTTGAGTCCTTGTAGGAAATGAAAATTCAAACTTATTTTATCCCCCCAGAGCGAACCAAAAATGAATCTGTGTCTGTGTTCCATCGTCATTGTATCGCATGAACCTGAAATCTGCCCACGTAGCATTAAACGTTCTCTTTTCTTCAGAAACTTTTCTTTTCTTGAATTTATCCATCATTTACCCACCAGGAGTGGAAAAGCTCAGTAAATCCTGCAGCTGGTGTAGGAGCGGTTAGTCCGGGCTGCAGATATGCTCGGTGATGCATATTTTGAGCGGCAAAAATATTAAAAACGTTTTATTTGAATATGACATGATTAGCATTATCTACAAATTTAGAATTACATTTAAAAATGGAAAAAGTAAAGCACAAATATACTTTAAATTAAATACTCATTACTTATTTTATTTTAAGTCACAACCCCTGCTCTGTGCTGAGGGCATCACTGTCTCTCATCCAGGTGTTTGCTCTTTTTTCTCTTTTAAATAGTTTTTTAAACTGAACCAGGCTCCTACACTTTTACTTTTGATGATCCTTTCTACAGATAAACTCCACGCACTGAGATTCACATGGACTTTAAAGTATTTCTAAATTTCAGCTGATAAAATGTTTTATTACATCTAAGTTTGTAGCTATGATGAGCAATTTGATCTTGAAATAAATCATTGAAATTAGCTGGAAGAGAGTTGATTGACGCCCTGGACATAATTTGAATTCCCATTCCTTTTATGGGCCTGGCTCCAAATTCACCTGCCAACCTCAGTGAGCTTCATTTGACTGGAGCTGAACACTGTTGTCACACTCAGACTGTGGGTGCCACTTATGGCCCTGGAGCTACTAACAGTGTCACGGATGAAGGTACAGATTCATCCATCTTCTACCTCTTATCTGGGGCAGACTGACCCAGGCTTCTCTCACCCCAGACACTTCCTCCAGCTCCACCGACGGGACCCCAACGTGTGCCCAGGCCAGCCCAGAAACACAGTCCCTCCGGTGGGTCTTTTGGTCATTACCCGAAGCTCATGACCCGAGGAGAGGGTGGGAACGTGAACTGAGTCAAGTATGTCAGGGGAGATGGAGATGTTATTATTATCATGCAGACCAAACCAGACCAAGTTACAGCTCAGATCTGTGGAGAGGCGACCCCGCTCACAGCCAGAACGTCTGTTTTTTAGGGATTTCTGAGCTGTAAAACCACTTGTGACTGAATCAATGTAAAGTAGAGCTGTTTAATGTCACACTGCGGAACATTACAGACAGAGCAATGACGTATCCATAGAAACAAGAAGGTGACGGACCCCCAAATGAAAACTTACACAGTGCACCTTTAAGAGTTATACTAAGAATGACAGTAGAAATATTTGATTTGTGAAGTAATGTTTTCTGAAAAGAGTCAAACATGTGACCCACAGCGGCTCAAAACAGAACTCATTTTGCTCATTTGTTTTTATTTTACTACAGTATTTGACCTTTTCAACTCTCTACTGTAACACACACACACGAACACACACACACACTGCAGACACACACACACACACACACACACACTGCAGACACACACACACACACACACACTGCAGACACACACACACACACTGCAGACACACGCACACACACACACACACTGCAGACACACACACACACACACACACACACACACACACACACTGCAGACACACACACACACACACTGCAGACACACACACACACTGCAGACACACACACACACACACACACACACTGCAGACACACACACACTGCAGACACACACACACACACACACTGCACACACACACACACTGCAGACACACACACACACACACACACACACACACACTGCAGACACATGCACACACACACACACACACTGCAGACACACACACTGCAGACACACACACACACACACACTGCAGACACACACACACTGCAGACACACATGCACACACGCACGCACACACACACACACACACACACACTGCAAACACACACACTGCAGACACACACACACACTGCAGACACACACACACACACACTGCAGACACACACACACTGCAGACACACACACACACACACACACACACTGCAGACACACACACACACACACACTGCAGACACACACATACACACACACACTGCAGACACACACACACTGCAGACACACACACACACACTGCAGACACACACACACACACACACACACACACACTGCAGACACACACACACACACTGCAGACACACACACACACACACTGCAGACACACACACACACACACTGCAGACACACACACACACACACACTGCAGACACACACACACACTTGTCGAAATCCTGAGTCTGGTTCAGGGTTTGGATCACGTCACTGTGGGAGAATATTACACGGTTTTTATTTGTGGTTGTTTTTTGAGTTCGGAGGAGAGGAAAAGAGAGAGAGACACATACAGAGAGAGAGGGAGAGAGAAAGAGAAAAAGGGATGGAGAGAGAGAGACAGAAAGTGTGTGAGAGAGGGATGGAGAGAGAGAACACGTCACTGCTGAATAACATAACATTGTTTATATTTGTGGTTGTTTTTTGTGAAGCAGCGAGTTCGGAGGAGAGGAAGAGAGAGAGGGAGGGAGAGAGACAGAGAGAGAGCACGTCACTGTTGAATAACATAACATTGTTAGCAGTGTGATCAGAGAGAGAGATGAGGGAGAGAGGGAGAGACAGTGAGAGAGGGGGATGGAGAGAGAGAGAACACCACTGTTGAATAACATAATGAAGGTGAGAGAAAGTGAGGGATGGAGACAGAGAGGGGAGAGGAAGAGAGACATACAGAGAGAGACAGATACACAGAGAGAGACGGGTAGAAAGAAAAAAGAGATGGAGGGAGAGAGAACACCACTGTTGAATAACAACATTGTTTTTATTTGTGGTTGTTCTTTGGAGGAGAGGAAGAGAGGGAGGGAAAGGGTGAGAGAAAGAGGGATGAAGAAAGACAGAGGGAAAGATGGAGAAGGGTAAAGGAAAAGAGACAGAGAGCGAGGGAGAGACAGAGGGAGAGAGACAGACACACACAAAGAGAGAGAGGAAGAAAGACAGAAAGAAAGGAATGGAGAGAGAGATAGAGCGAGAGACACACAGAGAGAGTGTGAGAGAGAGAACATGTCACTGCTGAATAAGATAACACTGTTTTTGTTTGTGGTTTTTCCTGAAGCAGTTGGTTCAGAGGAGAGAGAGAGAGAGAGAGAGAGACAGAGAGACAGACAGAGAAAGAGAGACAGACAGAGAAAGAGAGAGGGAAAGGAAGAGGAAGAGAGAAAGTGTGAGAGAGAGGGGGATGGAGAGAGAGAAAGAGCACATCACTGTTTAACATAACTCTGTTTTTGTTTGTGGTTGTTTTTCTTGATGCAGCGTGAAGGAGGAGAGGAAGCGAGAAGGATGGAGAGAGACAGAGAGAGGAAGAGAGTGATCAGTGCTTTTGTTCTCAGATGTTTCCTGGACCTGGCGGTGGAAGGACTAAGCTCAGGATTAAGCACTGAGGAGGGAGCGGAGGACTTTTAATGTCCGTGTCCGTCGGAGAGGAGGATGTTTGCTTAATGACAGTTTCCATGGTTACAAGGCGAAAGGCAAAGAGTCTAAAGAGACAGACATTTTGTGCCTCCTCCAAAGACCTGAGCGTAACCGGGGCTGTTGTGTTGTGTACGCGCCGAGAGTCTCACGCTCAGATATAAATAGCCCGAATATGGAGAAAGTAAATCACAATTTGTTGCACTGGTGGCTGCTCAAATGCACAATCTGCCAGAGGAAACACACACATACAGGCAGAACAAGCAAAACACACAGAGACTCCATCACACTGATCATGTTTGGACTGAGGCGCTGAAAAGTCTGTTATGAACAGCGGGTTTGTGCACTCAGGGGTTTGTAAAGCGTGAGAGGTGATCAGAGACGTGGTGAGTTTGCAGAAGGGAAGGAGCTGCTCCATTTGTGCATTTAACAGAATTTGTTTGAGATTGAAGGAAACCAGGGAATATCAGAGAGCAGCAATTTTCCAACTGGTTTATTTTGTTTACAGACACGTCCCCGGGGCGTGAGCGTACCTACAGCAGCGGAATTAGACCAGTGGTTAGTTTGAAGGGTTTATTTTCTAAACTTTGCATTACAATTGTTCTGCACCTAATCTCGAACCGACAGACGTGTTCATGCCAAAAATCAGAGCGTTCAGGAACCAAAAAGTTGGTTGCTGAGGGAAACCAAGTAAAACTTGATTTTTCTAAACAAACCGTGATGACACAGCAGACCTCAGCAGGTTCATCCAGGTCACACACGGGAAAATAAACAAAAAAAATGTCTGTGGAACATGGAGGAGAAATCTGTCAGCGGAGAACAAATATTTATGGTATCCATGTTTGCCTGGTAAGATTCCATCTTTGGATTGGGCGTTGCTGCCTCCTTCTCCACAGCAGATGTTGTAGCAGAGCTCGGCGCAGATAAATAATGATTTCATGAGTCCAAATGCTCGCTGGTGTTGATAATTTGATCCATGATTGTTATTTTCTGCTTTCGTATGGTCTTGTTTTTATTTGGTAGTAAAACCACAGCCTCTGTCGATGACGTGTTATGGATTCACTGTGGGTTCCTCGTGTAACTGGTGCAGGAACTGGTGCGAGTCGAACAGTTCTGGGAGATTAAAAGTTGTTTAATGAGACTTGATGCGTCAGTATTGATTCTGTCATTACTGATGCATCAGATTCATGCAGCTTTTTCCTGGACGCTCAAAGCCCTTTACGGTTCTTCATTCACTCCACACTCGGTGTTATTATTGCAGCCACAGCTGTCCCGGGGCAGAGTGATGGGAGTGAGGCTGCTTATCTGCTCCATCGGCCTCTGACCACCACCACTCATTCTTTTCTCTCCACTTCCTCCTCTCTCCTCACCTTCTTCTCTCTATGCCCTCATCTCCTCTCTCTTTTCTCTCTCCTTTATCATCTACCTCTTTTCTCTCTGTCTTCTCCCTCCTCACCTTCCTCTCATCTCTTCTATTTCTCTTCTGTTTCCCCACCTTCCTCTTCTCTCTCCTCTCATCTACCTCTCCTCTACCCCCTCTCTTTCCTCCCTTCTTTCTTTCATTCGTTTATGTCACAGGGCAGACACACTCATTGTCAGGAGCCTCTTTCATCCCGTCTTCAGATGCTCCTGTCATCCGTCCAATTATTCTCGGAGAAATAGGTATTGTTACACTGGGAGATTGATTCAAGACAAAATAGAAAAAAATCCTCACAGGTTTAACCACAAACTGGCGCCGAATCACACACCAGACTGACCCCGAGCACTGAGGAGCTGCAGAGGGAACAGGTGACGAGTTCTGATCACTGAGAAGAAGAAGAAAAGGTTCAGGGCTTCTCGTCACGGTGCCTTTTTATTATGGAGATGGTTTAGTGGAGTTGATGTGGAGCAGCTGTCAGGATAGTTGGCTCCCTGGACACCTGCTGGAGAAACCCTGCATTATTAGTCTGTCTACATCTGCACATCTCCAAATGCTCTGCTCCACCTTGTGATGTCATGAAGCGGTACCTTTATCAGTAGAGATTGTCCAGGACTGGAATCATCTGAATGACTGAAGTTAAAAACAAAAGAGTAACAGGTTTTACCTTCCTCATTCCTTTGGTACTTTTTGGTGCTAAACTCCATCTGAGGTGGCTGAGTGGCAACACTCAGGCCTCACAGCAAGAAGGTTGCGGGTTCGATCCCCGGGTCGCCCGGGCCTTTCTGTGTGGAGTTTGCATGTTCCTCCCCGTGTCTGGATGGGATGGGTTTCCTCCGGGTGCTCCGGTTTCCCCCATCAACCCAAAACATGCCAGCACCCCTATGAACTAACATCAAGGACCATGTTGTTCACCCTCCTGTGGGCTCACCACCTGCAGAGGGGTTCATAGGGGGGGTCAGGTGCTATGAGTATTGGGCAGCACGCTGCCCCCGCGACCCAGCCGGATTAAGCGGGAGAAGATGGATGGATGGATGGATGGACTCCATCTGAGGCTAAATACGACACGAGGCCGATATTAGACAAGAACCATGAGGGAAAGTGTAAAAGAACTTTGAAGAGAGGACGTGAAAGCGTGAAGAGGTAAACAGGTTTGTGCAGTCTGCCCGGGGGATTCAACTTGGAGGGCGAGGGGCGGCCGCTCGGTGCAGGAGGATCCCCGTGAGGGATCCTTCCTCCGAGGCTGAGCACCACGACCACCTCTAGGTCGTCCAGGAAAGGCTCGAGGTGAAGGTGGCGAAGCTCAGGCTGCTTTACAGCTCGTCCCACCCGGACCTCGCTGCGTCGTTTTGTTACCAAGTTTTCAGTAGTAGTGGGTTACACAATTTTTACCCGAAAAAGTGGTTAAGTTACTTTAATGAGTTACACCCAACACTGGTTAGAATCTATTATTACCATTTATATTTTTCTCTTTGTATTAGTAGCTCTGTAGTAGTAATAATAATATTGTAGTAGTAGCAGTAGCAGTATTGTAGTTGTAGTAGTAACACAAGTTAAAGGAATAAAACTGAAGCAACTTTTCCAATCAGTTCCACTTTTTTACTGCGTTTCTCGTAAAATTTTTATTAATATGAGCGTGGATTCTGTGTGGATGCTTGAACACTATAAAACGCCCCGCCGACTGTGTGTGTATGTGGGTATATTCTGTGTGTGTGTGTGTGGTGCCGGAGCGCTGCATTGTGGGAGTTGTTGGGATGATTAAGAGGAAACACCACAGTGGAGTGTTGTGTACAGGACCATTTCGTCCATCCATCATCCCATTAGCACCGACAGGTGCAGCCTCATCCAGATCGCTCCTGTCAACTCAAGATGGCCGCCGTCTCCTTGAGGAAAATCCCCTCATGTCCCCGCCGGCCCTGAATCTCCATCCCCGAGGCAACCCAGGCGTTTGAACTCCAATTTAAAGACACACTAAGGATTATTATAACACTATCTTCTGGCTTCCTCTTTGCCCGTAGATTGAGCTCAAGTAAGAATAATGTCACTTTGAAATATTATTCCTCAAATAAGAGTGTAAGAGTCGCTGTGAGATTCACTTCTGGGACACAACATCTGGTTTATAAATTGAAGTTCATCTAATTCGAAAGACAAAACAGGAAATATTACACAAACTGTGGTGTGATTACAAAAAACACACTAAAATACACAGACACAAATATTCAGATCAATCAAAAGTCTTTTATTACACAAAACTGAGTCTTGTGAGCTTTAAAGGTGCATTGTGAGGAGGAGGAGGGCGAGGAGGAGGGGGAGGAGGGCAAGAAGGAGGAGGGCGAGGAGGAGGAGGGTGAGGAGGAGGAGGGCGAGTAGAAGGGTGAGGAGGAGGAGGGCGAGAAAAAGGGCGAGGAGGAGGGCGAGGAGGAGGGCGAGGAGGAGGAAGGCGAGGAGAAGGACGAGGAGGAGGATGAGGAAGAGGCCGAGGAGGAGGAGGATGAGGAGGAGGGCGAGGAGGAGGGGGAGGAGGAGGGCGAGGAGAAGGAGGGCGAGGAGAAGGACGAGGAGGAGGGTGAGGAGGAGGGCGAGGAGGAGGGCGAGGAGGAGGAGGGCGAGGAGGAGGACGAGGAGGAGGGCGAGGAGGAGGACGAGGAGGAGGGCGAGGAGGAGGAGGGCGAGGAGGAGGGTGAGGAGGAGGAGGGTGAGGAGGAAGAGGGCGAGGAGGAGGAGGGCGAGGAGGAGGAGGACAAGGAGGAGGGTGAAGAGGAGGGCGAGGAGGAGGGCGATGAGGAGGAGGAGGGCGAAGAGGAGGAGGAGGAAGGCGAGGAGAAGGACGAGGAGGAGGACAAGGAGGAGGGCGAGGAGGAGGAGGGCGAAGTGGAGGGCGAGGAGGAGGAGGGTGAGTAGGAGGAGGGCGAGGAGGAGGGCGAGGAGAAGGGCGAGGAGGAGGACGAGGAGGAGGATGAGGAGGAGGGCGAGGAGGAGGGTGAGGAGGAGGGCGAGGAGGAGGGTGAGGGGGAGGGCGAGGAGGAGGACGAGGAGGAGGGTGAGGAGGAGGAGGACGGAGGAGGGTGAGGAGGAGGAGGGCGAGGAGGAGGGCGAGGAGGAGGTTGAGAAGGAGGAGGGCGAGGAGAAAGGTGAGGAAGAGGGCGAGGAGGAGGACGAGGAGGAGGGCGAGGAGTAGGGTGAGAAGGAGGGCGAGCAGGAGGAGGGAGAGGAGGAGGGCGATGAGGAGGAGGGCGAAGAGGAGGGCGAGGAGGAGGGCGAGGAGGAGGAGGGCGAGGAGGAAAGCGAGGAGGAGGGCAAGAAGGAGGAGGGCGAGGAGGAGGAGGGCGAGGAGGAGGAGGGCGAGTAGGAGGGAGAGGAGGAGGGCGAGCAGGAGGTTGAGGAGGAGGAGGGCGAGGAGAAAGGTGAGGAGGAGGACGAGGAGGAGGGCGAGGAGTAGGGTGAGAAGGAGGGCAAGCAGGAGGAGGGAGAGGAGGAGGGCGATGAGGAGGAGGGCGAAGAGGAGGGCGAGGAGGAGGGCGAGGAGGAGGAGGGCGAGGAGGAAAACGAGGAGGAGGGCAAGAAGCAGGAGGGCGAGGAGGAGGGCGATGAGGAGGAGGGCGAAGAAGAGGGCGAGGAGGAGGGCGAGGAGTAGGAGGGCGAGGAGGAGGGAGAGGAAAAGGAGGGCGAGGAGGAGGGCGAGGAGGAGGAGGGCGAGGAGAAGGACGAGGAGGAGTACGAGGAGGAGGGCGAGGAAGGGGAGGGCGAGGAGGAGGAAGGCGAGGAGGAAGGCGAAGAGGAGGGCGAGGAGGATAGCAATGAGGAGGAGGGCGAAGAGGAGGGCGAGGAGGAGGACGAGGAGGAGATCGAGGAAGAAGGCGAGGAGGAGAACGAGGAGGAGGGCGAGGAGAAAGGTGAGGAGGAGGGCGAGGAGGAGGAGGAGGAGAGCGAAGAGGAGGGCGAGGAGGAGGAGGGCAAAAAGGAGGAGGGCGAGGAGGAGGAGGGCAAGGAGGAGGAGGGCAAGGAGGAGGAGGGCGAGGAGGAGGAGGGCGAGTAGGAGGGTGAGGAGGAGAAAGGCGAGGAGAAGGGCAAGGAGGAGGACTAGAAGGAGGGCGAGGAGGAGGAGGGCGAGGAGTAGGGCGAGCAGGAGGGCGAGGAGGAGGAGGGCGAGGAGGAGGGTGAGGAGGAGGATGAGGAGGAGGGCGAGGAGAAGGGTGAGGAGGAGGGTGAGAAGGAGGACGAGGAGGAGGAGGGCGAGGAGTAGGGCGAGCAGGAGGGCGAGGAGGAGGAGGGCAAAAAGGAGGAGGGTGAGGAGGAGGAGGGCGAGGAGAAGGGCAAGGAGGAGGACTAGAAGGAGGGCGAGGAGGAGGAGGGCGAGGAGTAGGGCGAGCAGGAGGGCGAGGAGGAGGAGGGCAAGGAGGAGGACGAGGAGGAGAGTGAGGAGGAGGGCGAGGAGGAGGGCGAGGAGGAGGGTGAGGAGAAGGGCGAGGACGAGGGTGAGGAGGAGGAGGGCGAGGAGAAGGACGAGGAGGAGGACGAGGAGGAGGGCGAGAAGGAGGAGGGCGAGGAGGAGGGCGAGGAGGAGGGCGAGGAGGAGGGCGAAGAGAAGGGCGAGGAGGAGGACGAGGAGGAGGACGAGGAGGAGGGAGAGGAGGAGGGCGAGGAGGAGGACGAGGAGGAGGAGGGCGAGGAGGAGGGGGAGGAGGAGGGCATAAAGGAGGAGGGCGAGGAGGAGGAGGGCAAGGAGGAGGAGGAGGGCGAGGAGGAGCAGGAGGGCGAGGAGGAGGTTGAGGAGGAGGGTGAGGAGGAGGAGGGCGAGGAGGAGGTTGAGGAGGAGGGTGAGTAGGAGGAATGCGAGGAGGAGGAGGGCGAGGAGGAGGTTGAGGAGGAGGGCGAGGAGGAGGAGGGCGAGGAGGAGGAGGGCGAGGAGGAGGTTGAGGAGTAGGGCGAGGAGGAGTAGGGCGAGGAGGAGGAGGGCGAGGAGGAGGATGAGGAGGAGGGTGAGGAGTAGGGCGAGGAGGAGGAGCGCGAGGAGGAGGACGAGGAGGGTGAGGAGGAGGGCGAGGAGGAGGAGGGGGAGGAAGGTGAGGAGGAGGGCGAGGAGGAGGAGGGCAAGGAGAAGGAGGAGGGCGAGGAGGGTGAGGAGGAGGGCGAGGAGGAGGAGGGCGAGGAGGAGGAGGATGAGAAGGAGCAGGAGGAGAGCGAGGAGGAGGGCGAGGAGGAGGACGAGGAGAAGGGCGAGGAGGAGGGCGAGGAGGAGGGCGAGGAGGAGGACGAGGAGGAGGGCGAGGAGAAGGGCGAGGAGGAGGAGGGCGAGGAAGGTGAGGAGGAGGGCCAGGAGGAGGGCGAGGAGGAGGGCATAAAGGAGGAGGGCGAGGAGGAGGAGGGCGAGGAGGAGGAGGAGGATGATTAGGAGGATGGCGAGGAGGAGGATGGTGAGGAGGAGGGCGAGGAGGAGGTCGAGGACGAGGGCGAGGAGGAGGAGGGCGAGGAGAAGGACGAGGAGGAGGACGAGGAGGAGGGCGAGGAAGAGGGCGAAGAGGAAGAGGGCGAGGAGGAGGTCCGGGAGGAGGAGGGTGAGGAGGAGGAGGGCGAGGAGAAGGGCGAGGAGGAGGACAAGGAGGAGGACGAGGAGGAGGGCGAGGAAGAGGGTGAGGAGGAGGGTGAGAAGTAGGGTGAGGAGGAGGAGGGCGAGGAGAAGGGTGAGGAGGAGGAGGGCGAGGAGAAAGGTGAGGAAGAGGGTGAGAAGGAGGACGAGGAGGGCGAGGAGGAGGAGGGCAAAAAGAAGGAGGGCGAGGAGGAGGAGGGAGAGGAGGAGGAGGGCGAGGAGGAGGAGGGCAAAAAGGAGGAGGGCGAGGAGGAGGAGGGCGAGGAGGAGGATGGCGAGGAGGAGGAGGGCGAGTAGGAGGGTGAGGAGGAGGAGGGCGAGGAGAAGGGCGAGGAGGACGGCGAGGAGGAGGGCAAGGAGGAGGAGGGTGAGCAGAAGAATGAGGAGGAGAACGAGGAGGAGGATGGTGAGGAGGAGGGCGAGGAGGAGGGAGAGGAGGAGGGCGAGGAGGAGGGTGAGGAGGAGGATGAGAAGGAGGACGAGGAGGAGGGCGAGGAGAAGGGCGAGGAGGAGGAGGGCGAGGAAGGTGAGGAGGAGGGCGAGGAGGAGGGCGAGGAGGAGGGCGAGGAGGAGGAGGGCGAGTAAGGTGAGGAGGAGGGCGAGGAGGAGGAGGAGTGCGAGGACGAGGCAAAGGGCGAGGAGGAGGAGGGCAAGGAGGGTGAGGAGGAGGGCGAGGAGGAGGAGGGCGAGGAGGAGGAGGGCGAGGAGGAGGAGGGGGAGGAAGGTGAGGAGGAGGGCGAGGAGGAGGAGGGCAAGGAGAAGGAGGAGGGCGAGGAGGGTGAGGAGGAGGGCGAGGAGGAGGAGGGCGAGGAGGGTGAGGAGGAGGGCAAGGAGGAGGAGGGCAAGGAGAAGGAGGAGGGCGAGGAGGGTGAGGAGGAGGGCGAGGAGGAGGAGGGTGAGGAGGAGGAGGGCGTGGAGGAGGGGGAGGAGAAGGGGGAGGAGGAGGACGAGGAGGAGGAGGAGGAGGAGGGCAAGGAGGAGGCCGAGGAGGAGGGCGAGAAGGAGGGCGAGGAGGAGGGTGAGGAGGAGGAGGGCGAGGAGGAGGACGAGGAGGAGGATGAGGAAGAGGGCGAGGAGGAGGCCGAGGAGAAGGGCGAGAAGGAGGGCGAGGAGGAGGGTGAGGAGGAGGAGGGCGAGGAGGAGGGCGAGGAGAAGGGCGAGGAGGAGGGTGAGGAGGAGGGTGAGAAGGAAGAGGGCGAGGAGGAGGCCGAGGAGGAGGGTGAGAAGGAGGAGGGCGAGGAGGAGGCCAAGGAGGAGGAGGACGGAGGAGGGCGAGGAGGAGGACAAGGACGAGGGCGAGGAGGAGGAGGACGGAGGAGGGCGAGGAGGAGGGCGAGGAGGAGGAAGGCGAGGAGGAGGGTGAGGAGGAGGGTGAGGATGAGGGCGAGGAGGAGGACGAGGACGAGGGCGAGGAGGAGGAGGACGGAGGAGGGCGAGGAGGAGGGCGAGGAGGAGGAGGGCGAGGAGGAGGCCGAGGAGGAGGGTGAGGAGGAGGACGTGGAAGAGGACGAGGAGGAGGGTGAGGAGGAGGGCGAGGAGGATGGCGAGGAGGAGGGCAAGGAGGAGGCTGAGGAGGAGGGTGAAGAGGAGGAGGGCGAGGAGAAAGGTGAGGAGGAGGGCGAGGAGGAGGGCGAGGAGAAGGGTGAGGAGGAGGACGTGGAGGAGGGCGAGCAGGAGGAGGGAGAGGGGGAGGGCGAGGAGAAGGGTGAGGAGGAGGACGTGGAGGAGGACGAGGAGGAGGGCGAGGAGGAGGGCGAGGAGGAGGCCGAGGAGGAGGGTGAGGAGGAGGACGTGGAAGAGGACGAGGAGGAGGGTGAGGAGGAGGGCGAGGAGGATGGCGAGGAGGAGGGCAAGGAGGAGGCTGAGGAGGAGGGTGAAGAGGAGGAGGGCGAGGAGAAAGGTGAGGAGGAGGGCGAGGAGGAGGGCGAGGAGAAGGGTGAGGAGGAGGACGTGGAGGAGGGCGAGGAGGATGGCGAGGAGGAGGGCGAGGAGGAGGATGGCGAGGAGAAGGACGAGGAGGAGGACGAGAAGGAGGGCGAGGAAGAGGGCGAGGAGGAGGGTGAGAAGGAAGGTGAGGAGGAGGAGGGCGAGGAGGAGGGTGAGGAGGAGGACAAGGAGGAGGGCGAGGAGAAGGGTGAGGAGGAGGGTGAGGATGAGGGCGAGGAGGAGGACGAGGACGAGGCCGAGGAGGACGGAGGAGGGCGAGGAGGAGGGTGAGGAGGAGGAGGGCGAGGAGGAAGGTGAGGAGGAGGGCGAGGAGAAGGGTGAGGAGGAGAACTTGTAGGAGGACGAGGAGGAGGGTGAGGAGGAGGGCGAGGAGGATGGCGAGGAGGAGGGCAAGGAGGAGGCCGAGGAGGAGGGTGAGGAGGAGGAGGGCGAGGAGAAAGGTGAGGAGGAGGGCGAGGAGGAGGGCGAGGAGAAGGGTGAGGAGGAGGACGTGGAGGAGGGCAAGGAGGATGGCGAGGAGGAGGGCGAGGAGGAGGATGGCGAGGAGAAGGAAGAGGAGGAGGACGAGAAGGAGGGCGAGGAAGAGGGCGTGGAGGAGGGCGAGAAGGAAGGTGAGGAGGAGGAGGGCGAGGAGCAGGGTGAGGAGGAGGACGAGGAGGAGGGCAAGGAGAAGGGTGAGGAGGAGGGTGAGAACTAGGGTGAGGAGGAGGGCGAGGAGTAGGGTGAGGAGGAGGACGAGGAGGAGGGCGAGCAGGAGGAGGGAGAGGGGGAGGGCGAGGAGAAGGGTGAGGAGGAGGACGTGGAGGAGGACGAGGAGGAGGGCGAGGAGGAGGGCGAGGAGGAGGATGGCAAGGAGAAGGACGAGGAGGAGGACGAGGAGGAGGGCGAGGAGGCAAGGTGGAGGGTGAGGAGGGTGAGGAGGAGGAGGGCGAGGAGGAGGGCGAGGAGGAAGGCGAGGAGGAGGGCGAGGAGAAGGGTGAGGAGGAAGACAAGGAGGAGGGCAAGGAGGAGGGCGAGGAGGAGGGCGAGGAGGAAGGCGAGGAGGAGGGCGAGGAGGAGGGCGAAGAGGAGGACGAGGAGGAGGGTGAGGAGGAAGGCGAGGAGGAGGGCGAGGAGAAGGGTGAGAAGGAGGAGGGCGAGGAGGAGTCCGAGGATGAGGGCGAGGAGGAGGAGGGCGAGGAGAACGACGAGGAGAAGTACGAGGAGGAGGGCGAGGAGGAGGAGGGCGAGGAGGAGGGCTAGGAAGAGGAGGAGGAGGATGGTGAGGAGGATGGCGAGGAGGAGGATGGTGAGGAGAAGGGCAAGGAGGAGGTCGAGGACGAGGGCGAGGAGGAGGAGGGCGAGGAGAAGGACGAGGAGGAGGGCGAGGAGAAGGGTGAGGAGGAGGACGTGGAGGAAAACGAGGAGGAGGGCGAGGAGGAAGGCGAGGAGGAGGGCGAGGAGAAGGGCGAGGAGGAAGACAAGGAGGAGGGCAAGGAGGAGGGCGAGGAGGAGGGCGAGGAGGAAGGCGAGGAGGAGGGCGAGGAGAAGGGTGAGAAGGAGGAGGGGGAGGAGGAGTCCGAGGATGAGGGCGAGGAGGAGGAGGACGGAGGAGGGTGAGGAGGAGGGCGAGGAGGAGGGTGAGGAGGAGGAGGGCGAGGAGGAGGAGGGCGAGGAGAAAGGTGAGGAGGAGGGCGAGGAGGAGGACGAGGAGGAGGGCGAGGAGAAGGGTGAGGAGGAGGACGTGCAGGAGGACGAGGAGGAGGGTGAGGAGGAGGGTGAGGAGGAAGGCGAGGAGGATGGCGAGGAGGAGGGCGAGGAGGAAGGCGAAGAGGAGGACGAGGAGGAGGATGAGGAGGAGGAGGGCGAGGAGAACGACGAGGAGGAGTATGAGGAGGAGAGCGAGGAGGAGGATGGGGAGGAGGAGGGCGAGGAAGAGGAGGAGGAAGATGATGAGGAGGATGGCGAGGAGGAGGATGGTGAGGAGGAGGGCAAGGAGGAGGTCGAGGACAAGGGCAAGGAGGAGGAGGGCGAGGAGAAGGACAAGGAGGAGGACGAGGAGGAGGGCGAGGAGGAGGAGGGCGAGGAGAAGGACAAGGAGGAGGACGAGGAGGAGGGCGAGGAGGAGGAGGGCGAGGAGGAGGGCGAGGAGAAGGGTGAGGAGGAGGGTGAGGAGGAGGACGAGGAGGAGGACGAGGAGGAGGGCGAGAAAGAGGGCGAGGAGGAGGGCGAGAAGGAAGGTGAGGAGGAGGAGGGCGAGGAGGAGGGTGA
>CM068348.1:9881716-9916716 GCA_034769755.1 Odontamblyopus lacepedii | reverse complement strand
CGTGGTCAGCTGTTCTTACTTCCTGTAGGCGTGGTCAGCTGTTGTTACTTCCTGTGGGCGTGGTCAGCTGTTGTTACTTCCTGTAGGTGTGGTCGGCTGTTGTTACTTCCTGTAGGCGTGGTCGGCTGTTGTTACTTCCTGTAGGCGTGGTCAGCTGTTGTTACTTCCTGTAGGCGTGGTCAGCTGTTGTTACTTCCTGTAGGCGTGGTTGGCTGTTGTTACTTCCTGTAGGCGTGGTCAGCTGTTGTTACTTCCTGTAGGCGTGGTCAGCTGTTGTTACTTCCTGTACGCATGTTCAGCTGTTGTTACTTCCTGTGGGCGTGGTCAGCTGTTGTTACTTCCTGTGGGTGTGGTCAGCTTTTGATAATTCCTGTGGGCGTGGTCAGCTGTTCTTACTTCCTGTAGGCGTGGTCAGCTGTTGTTACTTCCTGTAGGCGTGGTCAGCTTTTGATAATTCCTGTAGGCGTGGTCAGCTGTTCTTCCTTCCTGTGGGCGTGGTCAACTGTTCTTACTTCCTGTAGGCGTGGTCATTTGTTGTTACTTCCTGTAGGCGTGGTCAGCGTTTGATAATTCCTGTAGGCGTGGTCAGCTGTTGTTACTTCCTGTAGGCGTGGTCAGCTGTTCTTACTTCCTGTGGGCGTGGTCAGCTGTTGTTACTTCTTGTGGGCATGGTCAGCTGTTGTTACTTCCTGTGGGCGTGGTCAGCTGTTGTTACTTACTGTAGGTGTGGTCGGCTGTTGTTACTTCCTGTAGGCGTGGTCAGCTGGTGTTAGTTCTTGTAGGTGTGGTCAGCTGTTGTTACTTCCTGTAGGTGTGGTCGGCTGTTTTTACTTCCTGTAGGTGTGTTCGGCTGTTGTTACTTCCTGTAGGCATGGTCAGCTGATGTTACTTCTTGTGGGCGTGGTCAGCTGTTGTTACTTCCTGTGGGCGTGGTCAGCTGTTGTTACTTCCTGTAGGTGTGGTCGGCTGTTGTTACTTCCTGTAGGCGTGGTCAGCTGTTGTTACTTCCTGTAGGCGTGGTCGGCTGTTGTTACTTCCTGTAGGCGTGGTCAGCTGTTGTTACTTCTTGTAGGCATGGTCAGCTGTTGTTACTTCCTGTAGGCGTGGTCAGCTGTTGTTACTTCCTGTAGGCATGGTCAGCTGTTGTTACTTCCTGTAGGCGTGGTCGGCTGTTGTTACTTCCTGTAGGCGTGGCCGGCCTGATGGACCTGCAGGTCGCTCAGATTGACCATGCCTCCCGTCGCTCTCTGGAGGAAGGGTCCAGGTGTGTGAAAGGAGGAACGCTTCGTCATCTCGGTTAATGCCGTCTGTGCCTCGCTTTCTGATTTCTCTGATCCAATGGTCCGTGCCTCGTCCCCGTCAAATTTCCATATGAACATATGAAAAATTTTAATTCTGTTTCTCGTTCTCAATCAAAGCAAAATTAAATAATAAGGAATAGTCCATAATAAAAGGAAAAGTCCAAAGTTTTTCTTTAGGGAGACAACCTGGTGAGTTAGGGTTGGGGTAGAGTTCAGCATCCTAACAGCCTGGTGGATGAAGCTGTGAGTCTGGTGGTGCAGGAACGGAGGCTCCTGTACCTCGTCCCGGGGGCAGGAGGCTGAAAAGTTAAAAAGTAAAAGCATTGAAGTACCTGTTTAAAAAGAGTAAAAAGTAAACATTTTGCAGATATTTTTTAGAACAATTAAGCCATCAAATATAATGATTTTGATGAAGAATTCATCTGATTTTAAGTGATTTGGTTGATTTCTTAAGTCTTCTCATTGTTTTTGTGTTTTTGTGTATTGTGTTGCTCAAATTTGAATCATCACCATAAATTAAATGTGTTAAAAATAAGTCTCAACTTTTTCAGCAGGTCTCAAACCATAATGAAGAGTACGTTTCACTTTTCAGTCCAGATCTAAAATGTCATGGAGTAGGAAGTAAGAAAGTACAGATCCCTGCTCTCAATGGGAGTGAAGTAAAAGTAAAAAGTATCCACTGTAAAATGTAGGAAAGTACAGATAGCTAAGAATTGTACTTAAGTATTGTATTTGTTACCTCCCACCACTGCGACTACGACCCTTAAAGATTATCTCGATGTTCAAGTCCAACCACGACTGAAGTGACATTTAGAAGTCAATAGCTAATTTTTTTTAGTATCGGCGCCAAACTCCCAACTTGTTTACAGTTTTGTGTCGAGTCCGTTCAGATTTTGTGATCATTTTTCAAGTTCCCGTCTTCCAAAAGTGAAGTTCTGATGTGGGTGAGAGGAGATCGATGGGAGCAGCTGATGCACATCTGCGTTCAGCCACAGTAACTCCAGTCCTCTCAGCAACTCCTCCACAGATATGGATTTTTACAACTTTTGTAAGATCAGTTTTTAGTCATATCTTTATAGTTTAGTGTGTGTGAGCCTCTGCAGAAGCTGAACAAGTGGACGAACTGCACTCAAGACACAAGTGAGAAAACTCAAGTATTTTTTATACTTTATTCTTGTGTGTAAATGTGTGTGTAAATGTGTGTGTAAATATGTGTGTAAATGTGTCGTATTCTCCTCCAGCTTCATAAATCTGCCCCATCACCAAATCTTCAACCAACAAAGTCCATAAAGGAGAAACATTCTTCATGAAGGATTTATCCACAACGATCAAGAGAAGAAAGACGAAAGCTTAAAGGAAACAACGACGAGCATCAGTGAACGACTGAGCAACACTAACGTTCTGGTCCTAGAGACGTCTCAGATTCCAACTGCGCAAGGATTTTTAATTTTAATTGTAGAATCAGTCTGAGTGAACAAGTTCCTTCTGTTTTCTTCAGAACATTAGTTTTGCTCAGTCGTTCACTGATGCTCGTCGTCGTTTCCTTTAAGCTTTCGTCTTTCTTATTATCCACAAATATCAACGTTGTGGATAAATTCTTCATGAAAGAACGACTCTGTGGTGTGCGTTAAAACTGCAGAACATAATTTGGGGAAAATAATCAAAATCTCGCCAAAAAATATCAGAAGATTTTTTTGGCCAATGTACAGAGACGTCTCTGTACATTGGCCCTTCAAATAAAAACTAAACTCGCAATAACATCACCGTAGAAACAAACAGCTGGCATATTCTTCACCAGTAAAGTTACACAGTGCCTCTTTAATCACAAAAATTGATTACAAATTAAAACACAATCAAATAAAGCATATGTTTGAGGTAAACACATCCCTGATTAAATGCTAAAAATCCATCTCTGCATAATAAAGTCCAGGTCCTGGATGAAGCGGCTCGGCGCTGTACGTCGCACGGTCCACGTCCCATCATTAAACTCAATCACAATATGCAAATGAGCCTCATTAATTATGCAGATGCGACTCCTGTTACATGATTATGGAACTGATGGAGTCCTGCATTTACATAAAAGGCTGTAAAACCAAACACAATGAAACATAAAGGAGACAGTGTGGTACAGGCGCATGTTTAACCTCACTGCAAACACACTCATGTTGCTCATTTGTTTTTATTTTACTGCAGTATTTGACCTTTTCAACTCTCTACTGCACATGTGTCAAACATGCGGCCCGGGGGCCAGATCCGGCCCTCCAAGACCTTTAATCTGGCCCTCGGCTGATTTTTCTATTAAAATACTTAAAATTTTCAGATTTTTCTGTTAATTTTCTGCACCGTTCAGCATAGCAGCTGCCTCTCCGGGCGTTTCTGCACGCTATGACTCCCACCAGAGCAGCACAAATGAAGACTTTCCTCTTTCCAAACGCTCTTAAAGGACGATCGTTCTGACTGTCGACCGTGACCCTCATCAGCAAAATGTCAAAAAATGAGAAAAGCAGATGCTGAGTTCAGGATTTCCCAAGAAAAATAGTCTAATTCTTATTTGTTGACAGAGGTGAATGGGAAATCTGTGCTCAGTGTGTTTGGAACAAGTGGCGTTGCTCGAGGAATATAATCTTAAACACCACTACGAGACACGGAGAAAAATACAATAACTTGAAGAGAGAACTGAGTTTTCTGATCCGGCCCTTTTGGGATCAACGTAGGTTGCATACGGCCCCCGGACCAAAATGAGTTTGACACCCCTGCTCTACTGTAACACACACGAACACACACACACACACACACTGCAGACACACACACACACACACAACACACACACACACACACACTGCAGACACACACACTGCAGACACACACACACTGCAGACACACACACGCACGCACACACACACACACACACACACACACACACATACTGACAAACTACTAACCTTGAAGTAATTAGATAAACCCTTATATAACATTTTACACTTTAAAATTCAAAATAAATGCACAAGTTTTAGTGTCACTTTTGCTCAGGGCGGTGAATCACAGGGAACCTCACGATTCGATACCATACTCGATACATGGATCACGATATTATCACGATACTAAATTCTAGGGATGTAACAATAACATAAATATGGTCAAATGTCTCACAATAATCTGGTGGAGCGTCACAGTATCTGGAATCACAAGTCTCTTTGCTTAAATGAACAGTTCTGATGCAGAAATAGGTAAAAAAAAAAACAGAGGGAACTACATAGACCATGATCCTTTGCTCCGTTTCAGTGCAGACGACATGAAGAAATAACTGTTCTAAGCATTTTTACATCTTCATTCTTTGGATTAAGTCTGTGAAGCATTTTTACAGGAAAAAGTAGCAGATTCACAGTTTTATATTGTAATGAATCTGGTACAGAGAGATGTTTATGGTGAAAATATCGTACAGAGAGATTTGGATTTCGCTCCATCCCTAATGACAATAAATGTTGCACCAAATGACTGGTCAAAGTATTTTAGAATGTCACTTATGGAGAATATTGTAATATCGTGAGCTTTCCCACGATATCGTAATAAATATCATACCGTGAGGTTCATACCGTGACCATATCATATCATGAGACTTGGATATCGTTACACTTCTACCAAATACAATTTAACAACAATATTTCTTTGTTAAACCACTTTTTGTATGCATCAGTTTTAATCATGAAAACTGTGAATATGTCAAGTGTGTCACATGAACCAGTTTCCTTCCACAAAATAAGACAAAAAATTGTGGTGGGATTACAAAAAAAAACAAAAACAAAAAAAAAACATAAAAAAATGCTTCCCGATAAATCAGTACAGCAGCCCATGGTCTCGATACTGTAGCACAAGTGATATATCAATATTTTGATATTTTTGCACAGCCTCACTTCTGATTAGAACCTTTTCCTCTGTCACCTTCCTCTAGTCACAGCCTTCTATTCCAGAGATTCATATAAATGCACTCTCTCTCTTTATCTCTCTTTCTTTCTCTGTTTTTCTCTGTCTTTGTCTTTCTCTCTCTTTCTGTCACAACGTCGCCAAAAACAGCCGTGCACTTTTGGTAATGTCCCTTTTAAATTAAACTTCATAACACTCTAGGCTATGTACAAACTTAAAGCTGCACTGCGTAACTTTTCTGGTGGAGGCTCCACTACCTGCTTGATATGGCTTTACCTGGAATGTTCCATGATATGACTTTAAACATTTCCATTTAGCATTCCTTCATTTTGTGTTTCTGTTGCTCAAAAATACAATAATATGTGAGCAGAGGCGCCTCTCCACAGATCTGACCTGTAATGTAGCGTAGTGCTGTGACCTGCTTATCTCCCTGGTGATAGACAGGTTTAATCTATACTGTGGAACATTCTAGACAAAGCCATAACGTTTTCATGGAGACAGCAGGTCAGGCCCTGGTTGGACACAGCAGCAGGTGTGACGTAGAGGAAGGTTCTTCAACAGGAATTTGGGGCAAGAAGCCTCAAACGGGCCCCCCTTTAATATCATTTAATATAATTTAACAGGAAGTGTCATATTCTGGGCCCCTTAAAACCCTGGGACCCGGGACAATAGACCCCTTTGTCCCCCACATCTACTGCCCTGCACAGGGGTAATACCATAAGTGTTACCTAGCAACCATAATGTAAACCAAACCAACCAAATCACATGGCCAAATTACACTTTTATTTCTTTTTTTATTCATGAAATGAATATAAAATAATTATGTTTCATACATGAATTAAAAGGGGCAGAAAGAAGCATAGACTGTAATATCTGCCCCCGTTTCACAATAAAATAAAACATTTCCAACACTTCAACAGTTCCAACTTGATGCAGAATCGACGTGATTCACAATAGTTCTGATTAGACACCTGCAGATAAAAGAGCTCAGCTTTATTTAGTGAAATGAAGGTTTAAAGTGTAAGAAACACAGCCCTTGTTGTGCATAACTTCTCTCATTTTTAAAGTTTTGGACAGATGTTGATGACATAAGCAGAGGGATCCTGTTTTATTACTCAGCCATATTGTATGTGTTTTTGTACTTTTAGTTTCAACTTTTCTCCACAAACTGTTACTTAACTGATGGAAAACTATGATAAATATTCCACACAGGGACAATCACCAAACTAAGTAATAATTAGATGGACATGAGAAGCTGTCACATGCACTTTGAGTCTGAATCCGTCTGAATAAACCTCCTAATGTCTGTTCATTATGACGTGAGGGGCCAATGCACATTAATCCCCAAGCGTGTCTTATTTACCCACAGACTGTGTGAAGAGGACTGAGTGAGCGTGACGCCACCCACAGCCTTCAGATCCAGTCAAATGAAGCTCACCGAGGCTGCAGTTATAAGAGACAACCATCATTTCAGAAGTAAAACAATCATTGAAGGATTTCTGTCTGAGCAGCAGCAGTGAGTTGTACTTCCTGATAGAAGCTCGGCAGCGGCGACTGATATATGAGAAAATAGAACCTCAACGTGCGACGATTCAGGCGACGCAAGGTTAGTTTTATTTCAAACATGATTCTGTGGACACAGACGTTCACATGGACAGTCTGGAGTTCTTTCCTCGGGTCTGTGGAGTGGGTCAGACTGTTTTTAGTGTCAGGACGACTGTGGCCATTGACATGCACTAGCCTAGCACCAGCAACCTCTGCAAATACAAGGGCTGGAGGAAGATTTAAAACAGTGTCTCCACACGTCTCCAACACTCTGGATCATGAGGAAATGACGCCCTATGTCCAAAATGTCCCTTTAATATAAGAATAAACACATTGAGATATTGTTTCTTTGCCTTGAATGTTCCACAGTAGAGCTTTAGTTACATCTCGGTTACATGTGTTCATTTACAGGTGTTTTAGAGCTCAAAACTACCTTAAAAAAACGTGAATTCTCACTGTGAACCTGTCTCCACTGCGATGACCAAGTTTATTTTCACACTGTGGGATAATCAAGGCGAAACAGTCATATCTCCATGGAGACAAGCAGGCGGTGGACCCTCCTCCAGAAAAGATACACAGTGAAGCTTTATGGTTTAGGTCTATTCCATGTGAAACTCGCCCTAGTTACCTGACTGTCATCCCCCTCTCCTCTTCTCCTCCACTCCTATTATTCTCTCCCTCCTTTTCCTCTCTTCCTATCCTCCACGCTCTCCCTTTCCCCCTCTCTCCCCATTGCAAATACCTGTGTACCTTTTCTCCTCTCCTCCCTCTCCCTCCCTCTCCCTCTTCTCCCTCCTCTCCTCTCTCCTTTCTTCTTCTCCTTTCCTCCCTCTTCTTCCCTCACTCTCTTCCTCTCTCTCCCTCTCTCCTCCTGTTCTCCATCTGTAAATCTCCTCCTTTCTGGTCTGTATCAGGTCGGATTTTTCACTGTTGTCTCCTTCAGCTCTGATCAGCACCACGGACAGCGACAGCCACAACTGCATACGTCCACCTCACTACACTCCTCCATCCTCTGCTTTTTCTCTTTTCTCTATCTCTTTCTCTCTCTCTTTCCCTGTCTCGTTTTCTGTGCTTTTTCTCTCTGTATCTCTCTCTGTGTCTCATTCTCTGTCCCTTTCTCTGTCTGTCTATTTATTTCTCTCTCTCCCATTTTCTCTCTGTTTTCTCTCGTCCCCTCTCTTTCTCCGTCTCTTTTTCTGTGCTCATTCTCTCTGCCTCTCTCTCTCTGTGTCTTCCTCTGTCTCTCTGTCTGTCTTTCTCTGTATCCCTTTCCTCTTCTATCTTCTTTCTCTCCCTCCTCTGTCTCTTTTTCTCTCTATCTTTCTCTCTGTTGTGTTGGTGCTGATGTGGGAGAAAGTTCCAGATGAAAGTCCCTCTGCTCCTCAGGTGTCCTGGTTTGATGTTCTCCTCTGAACACTTCATCTTCAGCAATTAACAGAGGAGAAGAAAGAGAGAGATAAGAGGAAGAGAGCAGGAGTGTGTTACATTTTTAAAGGTGCACTGTGAAACTTTTCTGGTGGGGATCCGTCACCTGGAGGTATTATGTCTTTACCCACATCATCAGAAAAACTCCAAAGCACAGCTGAGAGGGAGAAAAAGAAAGAGAGAGAGCAAAAGAGAGAGGGAGAAAAAGACAGAGAGAGAGAAAGAGAGGGAGAGAGAGAGTCCCATAAATAAACTAAATAAAATAAAATAAAACTTCAGTGATGAGGGGATTACAGCACACAAACAATCAATGAGAAGAAAATGCAGGAAAGAAGAGAAAGGAGGAGAGGTAGAGAGGAGGAGGACTGAAGGAGTCAATGGAGAGAGAGAGAAAGAGAGAGAGTGAGAGAAGTGGAAAAATTCAGAGCAAGAATGTAAGAATGGGCAGAGAGAGAGGGATATCAGAGAAGAGAAGAGGGGAGAAAGAGGAGGTAGAGAGAGGAGGAGAGAGAGGAGGGGAGGGAGAAGTAAAACATGAGAGGGAGCGAGAGAGAGAGAGGACAGAGAGAGGAGGAGAGAGAGGAGGGGAGGAGGGAGAGGTAAAACATGAGAATAGGGAGGGAGAGAGAGAGGACAGAGAGAGAGGAGGAGAGAGAGGAGGTGGAGAGGTAGGGAGAGAGAGGAGGGATGGAGAGAGGGACAGAGGATATAGAAAGAGAGAGAGGAGGTATAGAGGAATGGAGAGAGGAGGTATAGAGGGATGGAGAGAGGAGGTATAGAGGGATGGAGGAAGAGGTGTGGAGGAGGTGTAGTCGGATGGAGGGAGGAGGTGTGGAGGAAGTGTAGTCGGATGGAGGGAGGAAGTGTAGAGGAAGTGTAGTCGTATGGAGGGAGAGGTGTGGAGGAGGTGTAGTCGGATGGAATGAGGAGGTGTGGGGGAGGTGTAATCGGATGGAGGGAGAGGTGTGGAGGAGGTGTAGTCGGATGGAGGGAGAGGTGTGGAGGAGGTGTAGTCGGATGGAGGGAGAGGTGTGGAGGAGGTGTAGTCGGATGAGGGAGAGGTGTGGAGGAGGTGTAGTCGGATGGAGGGAGAGGTGTGGAGGAGGTGTGAAGGAGGTGTGGAGGAGGTGTAGTGGGAAGGAGGGAGAGGTGTGGAGGAGGTGTAGTCGAATGGAGGGAGAGGTGTGGAGGAGGTGTAGTCGGATGGAGGGAGAGGTGTGGAGGAGGTGTAGTCGGATGAGGAGGGTGTGGAGGAGGTGTAGTCGGATGGAGGGAGAGGTGTGGAGGAGGTGTAGTCGGATGGAGGGAGAGGTGTGGAGGAGGTGTAGTCGGATGGAGGGAGAGGTGTGGAGGAGGTGTAGTCGGATGAGGGAGAGGTGTGGAGGAGGTGTAGTCGGATGGAGGGAGAGGTGTGGAGGAGGTGTGAAGGAGGTGTGGAGGAGGTGTAGTGGGAAGGAGGGAGAGGTGTGGAGGAGGTGTAGTCGAATGGAGGGAGAGGTGTGGAGGAGGTGTGGAGGAGGTGTAGTCGGATGGAGGGAGAGGTGTGGAGGAGGTGTAGTCAGATGGAGAGAGAGGTGTGGAGGAGGTGTAGTCAGATGGAGGGAGGAGGTGTGGAGGAGGTGTAGTCGGATGGAGGGAGAGGTGTGGTGGAGGTGTAGTTGGATGGAGGGAGAAGGTGTAGTCAGATGGAGGGAGGAGGTGTGGAGGAGGTGTAGTCGGATGGAGGGAGGAGGTGTGGAGGAGGTGTAGTCGGATGGAGGGAGAGGTATGGAGGAGGTGTAGTAGGAGGTGGTGTAGTCAGATGGAGGGAGAGGTGTGGAGGAGGTGTAGTCGGATGGAGGGAGGAGGTGTAGTCGGATGGAGGGAGGAGGTGTGGAGGAGGTGTAGTCGGATGGAGGGAGGAGGTGTAGTCGGATGGAGGGAGGAGGTGTAGTTGGATGGAGGGAGGAGGTGTGGAGGAGGTGTAGTCGGATGGAGGGAGGAGGTGTGGAGGAGGTGTAGTCGGATGGAGAGAGAGGTGTGGAGGAGGTGTAATTGGATAGAGGGAGAAGGTGTGGAGGAGGTGTAGTCGGATGGAGGGAGGAAGTGTAGTTGGATGGAGGGAGAAGGTGTGGAGGAGGTATAGTCCGATGGAGGGAGGAGGTGTGGAGGAAGTGTAGTTAGATGGAGGGAGGAGGTGTGGAGGAGGTGTAGTCGGATGGAGGGAGAGGTGTGGAGGTGGTGTAGTCGAATGGAGGGAGGAGGTGTGGAGGAGGTGTAGTCGGATGGAGGGAGGAGGTGTGGAGGAAGTGTAGTCGGATGGAGGGAGGAGGTGTAGTCAGATGGAGGGAGGGGTGTGGAGGAGGTGTAGTCAGATGGAGGGAGGAGGTGTGGAGGAGGTGTAGTCGGATGGAGGGAGAGGTGTGGAGGAGGTGTAGTCGGATGGAGGGAGGAGGTGTGGAGGAGGTGTAGTCGGATGGAGGGAGAGGTGTGGAGGAGGTGTAGTCGGATGGAGGGAGAGGTGTGGAGGAGGTGTAGTCGGATGGAGGGAGGAGGTGTAGTCGGATGGAGGGAGAGGTGTGGAGGAGGTGTAGTCGGATGGAGGGAGGAGGTGTGGAGGAGGTGTAGTCGGATGGAGGGAGAGGTGTGGAGGAGGTGTGGAGGAGGTGTAGTGGGATGGAGGGAGAGGTGTGGAGGAGGTGTAGTCGGATGGAGGGAGAGGTGTGGAGGAGGTGTAGTCGGATGGAGGGAGGAGGTGTAGTCGGATGGAGGGAGGAGGTGTGGAGGAGGTGTAGTCGGATGGAGGGAGGAGGTGTAGTCGGATGGAGGGAGGAGGTGTAGTTGGATGGAGGGAGGAGGTGTGGAGGAGGTGTAGTCGGATGGAGGGAGGAGGTGTGGAGGAGGTGTAGTCAGATGGAGAGAGAGGTGTGGAGGAGGTGTAATTGGATAGAGGGAGAAGGTGTGGAGGAGGTGTAGTCGGATGGAGGGAGGAAGTGTAGTTGGATGGAGGGAGAAGGTGTGGAGGAGGTATAGTCGGATGGAGGGAGGAGGTGTGGAGGAGGTGTAGTCGGATGGAGGGAGAGGTGTGGAGGAGGTGTAGTCAGATGGAGGGAGAGGTGTGGAGGAGGTGTAGTCGGATGGAGGGAGGAGGTGTGGAGGAGGTGTAGTCAGATGGAGGGAGGAGGTGTGGAGGAAGTGTAGTCGGATGGAGGGAGGAGGTGTAGTCAGATGGAGGGAGGGGTGTGGAGGAGGTGTAGTCAGATGGAGGGAGGAGGTGTGGAGGAGGTGTAGTCAGATGGAGGGAGGAGGTGTGGAGGAGGTGTAGTCGGATGGAGGGAGAGGTGTGGAGGAGGTATAGTCGGATGGAGGGAGGAGGTGTGGAGGAGGTGTAGTTGGATGGAGGGAGGAGGTGTGGAGGAGGTGTAGTCGGATGGAGGGAGAGGTGTGGAGGAGGTGTAGTCGAATGGAGGGAGGAGGTGTGGAGGAGGTGTAGTCGGATGGAGGGAGGAGGTGTGGAGGAAGTGTAGTCGGATGGAGGGAGGAGGTGTAGTCAGATGGAGGGAGGGGTGTGGAGGAGGTGTAGTCAGATGGAGGGAGGAGGTGTGGAGGAGGTGTAGTCGGATGGAGAGAGAGGTGTGGAGGAGGTGTAGTCGGATGGAGGGAGAGGTGTGGAGGAGGTGTAGTCGGATGGAGGGAGAGGTGTGGAGGAGGTGTAGTCGGATGGATGGAGAGGTGTGGAGGAGGTGTAGTCGGATGGAGGGAGGAGGTGTAGTTGGATGGAGGGAGAGGTGTGGAGGAGGTGTAGTCGGATGGAGGGAGGAGGTGTGGAGGAGGTGTAGTCGGATGGAGGGAGAGGTGTGGAGGAGGTGTAGTGGGATGGAGGGAGAGGTGTGGAGGAGGTGTATTCGGATGGAGGGAGAGGTGTGGAGGAGGTGTAGTCGGATGGAGGGAGGAGGTGTAGTCAGATGGAGGGAGGAGGTGTGGAGGAGGTGTAGTCGGATGGAGGGAGGAGGTGTAGTCGGATGGAGGGAGGAGGTGTAGTTGGATGGAGGGAGGAGGTGTGGAGGAGGTGTAGTCGAATGGAGGGAGGAGGTGTGGAGGAGGTGTAGTCGGATGGAGAGAGAGGTGTGGAGGAGGTGTAATTGGATAGAGGGAGAAGGTGTGGAGGAGGTGTAGTCGGATGGAGGGAGGAAGTGTAGTTGGATGGAGGGAGAAGGTGTGGAGGAGGTATAGTCGGATGGAGGGAGGAGGTGTGGAGGAGGTGTAGTCGGATGGAGGGAGAGGTGTGGAGGAGGTGTAGTCAGATGGAGGGAGAGGTGTGGAGGAGGTGTAGTCGGATGGAGGGAGGAGGTGTGGAGGAGGTGTAGTCAGATGGAGGGAGGAGGTGTGGAGGAGGTGTAGTCAGATGGAGGGAGGAGGTGTGGAGGAAGTGTAGTCGGATGGAGGGAGGAGGTGTAGTCAGATGGAGGGAGGGGTGTGGAGGAGGTGTAGTCAGATGGAGGGAGGAGGTGTGGAGGAGGTGTAGTCAGATGGAGGGAGGAGGTGTGGAGGAGGTGTAGTCGGATGGAGGGAGAGGTGTGGAGGAGGTGTAGTCGGATGGAGGGAGAGGTGTGGAGGAGGTGTAGTCGGATGGAGGGAGAGGTGTGGAGGAGGTGTAGTCGGATGGAGGGAGGAGGTGTGGAGGAGGTGTAGTCGGATGGAGGAGGTGTGGAGGAGGTGTAGTCGGATAGAGGGAGGAGGTGTAGTCGGATGGAGGGAGGAGGTGTGGAGGAGGTGTAGTTGGATGGAAGGAGGAGGTGTGGAGGAAGTGTAGTCGGATGGAGGGAGGAGGTGTAGTCAGATGGAGGGAGGGGTGTGGAGGAGGTGTAGTCAGATGGAGGGAGGAGGTGTGGAGGAGGTGTAGTCAGATGGAGGGAGGAGGTGTGGAGGAGGTGTAGTCGGATGGAGGGAGAGGTGTGGAGGAGGTGTAGTCGGATGGAGGGAGAGGTGTGGAGGAGGTGTAGTCGGATGGAGGGAGAGGTGTGGAGGAGGTGTAGTCGGATGGAGGGAGGAGGTGTGGAGGAGGTGTAGTCGGATGGAGGGAGGAGGTGTGGAGGAGGTGTAGTCGGATAGAGGGAGGAGGTGTAGTCGGATGGAGGGAGGAGGTGTGGAGGAGGTGTAGTTGGATGGAAGGAGGAGGTGTGGAGGAGGTGTAGTCGGATGGAGGGAGGAAGTGTAGTCGGATGGAGGGAGGAGGTGTAGTCAGATGGAGGGAGGAGGTGTGGAGGAGGTGTAGTCGGATGGAGGGAGGAGGTATAGTCGGATGGAGGGAGGAGGTGTGGAGGAGGTGTAGTTGGATGGAGGAGGTGTGGAGGAGGTGTAGTCGGATGGAGGAACGGCGCTCGCAGACGGCGGAGGGAGGGATGATGTCAGTCTGTTCAGTCTCTGCAGCTGAGCCCCGGCGCGCACACGCACGAGTACGCTCTTTACGCACACACTCGCACCCTACGCACGCACGTAAACGCACGCACGCACGCGCCAATAGGCTGACCGCCACCAGACCTGCACGAGCCGCCCAGAGAGTCCACGCGCCGGCATCCGAGCAGCAGGTAGGTCCTCGTGCACCACACCGACCCGCGAGCTTCCGGTTTCGGTCCATTTACCAACGGATTTAACAACGATTATCTCAGAATAAATGATCCAAAAAGTAAAAGTTTGTGTTTTTGGACAAACTGTGGATTCTCGCGTGTCTAGGGAAGGACTCGGTGCAGAATCAGAACTTCGGATCGGATTGTGACGGGATTTAACGGGGAATAAACGCTCGCGCCGCTGAGATCACCTCCAGACGCCCCGGTCCCGCGTGCGTCACCGGACCGGCGGCTTCCCCCGCTCCGCCGCGGCCGGACCGCGAGGTGACACGGCGGTGAGTCATCCCGCACATCTGCCCGCACATCTGCACCGCCGCCAGTCCCGTCACGCGCCCGTCAAACCCGCGGGTCCGTGCGGAGTCCGGGAGGCGCTAATTGATGTTTTCTCTGCGTAAAAGTTCACGTGTCCGCGGGACGCACTCGGAGCATCGATCCGAGCGCAGCGGCGGCGGAATCACGCGAATGTCACGGCAGACAAAAGCGCACGCGGGGTCACGTTCAATACAGCGCGAGGACAATGACAGAGACAAGGGGGGCGGGGGGATGTACCGAGACAGGGTCTGGCATCGCACCAGCAACTCTCCATTAGCACCGAGCCGCCGCTGTTGGCAAAGCGCTCATTCCAGCGAGAGCCGGGAGAGAGCCGGGAGAGAGCCGGGGGAGAGCCGGGGGAGAGCCGGGGGAGAGCCGGGGGAGAGGAGGGCAGAGCTGGGTGAGAGCCAGTAGATCCGGAGAGGAGAGCCGGGGAGAGGAGAGCCGGGGAGAGCCGGAGAGAGGAGAGTCGGGGAGAGGAGAGCCGGGGAGAGCCGGAGAGAGGAGAGCCGGGGAGAGCCGGAGAGAGGAGAGCCGGGGAGAGCCGGGGAGAGCCGGGGAGAGCCGGAGAGAGGAGAGGAAATCCAATTTATTGCCACATCAAATGCCCAGGAAAACCCTTCAGATTCTCTGTGATAAAAATGGAGAGCAGAGGAGGAGGAGAGAGAAGGAAGAAGGAGAGAGGAGGAGAAGAGGAGAGGATAGAGAGGATAGAGAGGAGGAGGAGAGGAGCAGTGCAGGGGAGATAAGAGGTGAGCTGGGGTCTGGAGATATCGAAGCTACAGGAGGAAGACTTCAGTTTGTGCCGAGAAGATGTGAAAATGTGAACCGCGGTTTTATCTGTTTGACTCTGTAGTAAATATGAGATCAGTGATTATAGAAACAAGTTTATTCCACTGATGAGGACGAGCGGTTTGCAGCCACTTCCTTTGTCTGGTTCTGCTTCTTTTTGTGTTCTCGTGAGAAAGGTTCAAACAGGCTGCTTCACTGATATTACTGAAGAGTGTTTTTGCGGTTTATAAAGTCTGCACCCACTGACCTCACCTTGTTATTCAGGACAATTTACCGTCTTTACAGAGAGAGTGAGTTTAACACAGACCTGGGCATTGTTCATCTTCACATACGGCTCTTTGGTTTAAGCTGTTTCAGCTCTTTTGGAATAACAAGACAAACATATCTGATCATTTTACCTCATGCCTGGACTAAAGCTGCAGTGCTTTTATTTTAGAGTTGTTGTTTTTTTATGACATTTTGTGTTGGGCAGCGTCACTTTTTCATCGCTTAGTCAGAACATAAACTCTTCTCAGTCTGAGCCGCGTCAGAACAATGAGATTTACTGCTTTTTTAAATAAAGAAATACATTTCATATTGTGCAGAACAAAGTTAAGCATTTTGGCTCCACATTATGTTCTGTTTCTCACGTGGCCCCATGGGAAAAATAATTGTCCACCCTCGATTAACCCCTCGGAGTGTTAAATCTGATCAGCAGAGAACGATGAGGTGCTACAGAATCAAATACAGACGTTCTCGTTTTTATCCAAGAGCGGAGTTACACTGGAGCAGACGTGTGTGCACTGACGTCACACTGGGGGAGCTCTACGTGTATCTGTGTTGGCGAAATGTTCAGCAGTTACCGTGGAGACGCAAGGCGCACGCTAGAAAACTGCAATGTTTTTGAAGAGCACATTTTCATTTTCGTGTGATCAGTCCAGTTTAGAGACTAGTTTAACAGCACAGATCAGCTCACGTGTCGCAGTTCCAGATCAGTCAGTCCTTTCTGGTCAGACTGAGTTAAACCAAAACTCACATTAAAGTCTGTCTCGAGTAACAGCTTCAGACAGAGTAGCCCGAGGGAATGTGGATGACGTCAGCTGCAAAGGATCATTTGACAGTAACATTCACTCTCCTGTTCATTCACAGAGACATTCACTTTATTTATTAGTTTCTTTATTTCATTCATAAAGTATAAAAAGACATTAACAGTGTCCTAATATTAAACATACAAGAAATTAAGGAAAAGGAGCAGAAATAAGAGTCGTCTTATATATTTTCTGACTCCTTTTCCAGACAATACACCAACACTGAGACTGACTAAAACCAAAGAGAGAGTCGGTTAAAGAGTCTGTTTGTTCAGTATTACCAACAAGTCTGTTCAAATCATACACTGTATATACCGTAAAATACCAAATAAGAACCGGGGCGTTTATTTGTTTCAGTCACTTCACAGACCAGGGGTTTATTTGAGACCAGGCGGTGATTTGGGGCGATTAATTCCTTCCCCACAAAAATCTGGAATTGAAATTCTTTTAACCAGTTCGATTATAATTTAGGCGACTTTATACAGACGTAGGAGAGTTCATTTGAAACATTAGAACAAAATCTGTCTGGAGCAGAAAGTTTCCCACATGTGAAAGTGACTCCTGAATCACAGAAAGTCGTTCAAACCCTCCACAACACGCAGACATTTCTTTAGCCAAACAAACGACAGACGCAGCGAGTGTGGAGCAGCAGAGTGAGAATGTTCATCCACCGCATCAGGAGGAGCAGCTGTTTTTTTCAGCACTTATAGTTTATGCAAATGAGCCGTGTGGTTTTAAGTTTGGTTTGTGTAGAGACGACGCAGCATCAGTCCTGCTCCTGTTGGTGCAGCTCCACTTCTGTCTTCAGCACCAACATTAGACTGAACGTTTATTTGGAACCAGTGCTTATTTATCAGAATATACAAATATACAAATCCACACCTGCACCCGGAGTTTAAAGGGACCCGGCAGGTTTAAAATGCAGCTTTTTGTTGTAATTCAGTGAGTTCTTGGCTCTAGTCAGTTATAGAAATGATCAGGTCAAACATGTATGAATATTTCGTGGCAAAGTCCGATGTACTCAATAGTGAAAAGTGTCTGTTGGACCCCATCGATATCATCACATTCTAGGATATGAAACTCTGCAACAGGAAGTCCACATGTGACTCTTCCAGCTCCTTCTGACTCCGGCTCCCATTGACTTCCATTTACACAATACTGTGGCTCCTCTCTCTGTACCTGCTGCTGTGGCCTCCACATTTTGGTCTGAAAATGTTCATATTTGCTCGCTCTGCATGATCCTAGTGTTTTTATTTCACTCTTTTGTCCGTCAAACAAAAGTCCTGTTCATAATATTGAGCCTGGCTCCAAATTCAGGTTTTTTATACTTTAAGACATTAAGACAGACAAACATTTTCTCTACAAACCATAATCTAAACCCATATATGCACAATACAATAAAATAAAAATAAAACTACAATGAATACAAAAAGATAATGATAGCAATAACAGCAACAGTAATAATTATTACCCCATCCAGGGCTCTACATTTCGCCCATTTCACTCGCATTTGCAAGTAAATATTTTGGCCAACGAGGAAAACAAAACAGTCGCCCCAGTGCAAATCTTCTGCAGCCACAATAAGGAGCTGCGCACAGACGCAACGTGACGAGTTAAACGTTCTAAATGTATTGAACATTAGGGGTGCACTCACACTAGGACTTCAGAACCGTGCCCAAGCCTGGATCGCCCCTAAAGCGCCGCACGCCTGTCCAGTGCGAGCACAACCGAACCGAGGCCGGGCACAACACCTCCGACCGCGCACGACCCCAGCACACGAGCTCCACGTGTGGCCGAGATCACTCACCTGTTCCACCACTCAGCAGACACCCCCACACCTCTGGACTTCCTCCTCCACTAAAGCGATGGTTTTGTCTTGGTCTCGTCTTGGACTCGAGCGCATTTGGACTCGGTCTCGTCACGGACTCGGTCTGAATAGGCGGATTTCATGACACGTCACACATATATGATGAGCACATGCGCAATTCGGACCCAAAACAAACTGTTTTTATCGCGGTTTTTACTTTCAGGAAGGTGAAATTCGAGTTGCTTGTATTGTACCAAAATGCCATCGTGTTGTGCCGTTGATTGTATGAACAGGCAGGTAAAAGGAAACTGATTGATTTTTTATCGGATTCATAAAGGAAAAGGCGCATTTAAACAGCACCGCCGCCGTCTGTGGATACGAGCCACAGACGAGAAGACTGGTCTGAGGACTTGACTGACAAGGCTTGTGTTTGCAGTGATCACTTTATATCAGGTATTTATATACTATATGGCTGTCAAAACAGATCCCTTGGTCTTATGTGCATTCACCCAGGCTTGGAACAGTCCCGTCCTGTGTCCTTGTGTGGCCTTTGACTTGGTAAAACTCCGGCTTTGACGATACAAAATTCACTTTCATTTGTTATTTTGTGCATCCTCAAAGGTTGGACATGACCACATTCCATGAAATTATACACTTCTAAAGACTTATATCCTCTTAAATTCTCCTTCGTCCACATGCTTGGCGAATTTATGAGATACATATAAATGTGGGGCCATTCAGTTGCCGGTATTTTTTATATGTCCGCTTCCCACTCATAATCAGGGAGCCCGTAAGGGTCGGATAACTGCGTACCTGTACTTAAGGTTAACTTCCTTAAAGAGCCGTCACGATCTGTTGGCTGAAGGGACTTTACATATGCTGACTGATCGCACCTGTCATTATCCGCCATTGTCACGATTGTAAACCCGGGAATGTTTTGGGGCCAATGTGTGCGCGCATACCGGAAGCGCGCATAATGTTTACAAACTTTGAAACCGGTCCATACTGAGTGCGGTCAAATTTCATTACAGCCGCTGCTGTCGGCACTAAACTTGTACCGGTGTGCGGGACGTGTGCGCTGGAGCCCGTGGACACTCTGTGCGGCACCGCCAGTGCGCGGCTCGTCCACAGCCCCACCCTCGTGTACCAGCCTGCATCACAGGGCAGGTTAAACATCCCACCTGTCCACCCGCCTCACATCAAATACGCCTATATTAATTTTATGTCCGTGTCCGCACAGAGCAGAGCTACAGCACAGAGCAGGCGATATGTGGGCTGAAGTTTGCCTAAGAAAATGCCAAATAAATCTGTTTGTCACAATGTGCGTTTGGTTTGGTAAATGTGCAGAGGCTAAAAACCACTTTAAAACCACTAAGAGAATGTAACTCCAGTTAGGAATTTGAAAATACAGGTTTAAAAATCGGCGGCACGGTGGCTGAGTGGCAACACTCAGGCCTCACAGCAAGAAGGTTGTGGGTTCGATCCCCGGGTCACCCGGGCCTTTCTGTGTGGAGTTTGCATGTTCCTCCCCGTGTCTGGATGGGTTTCCTCCGGGTACTCCGGTTTCCCCCATCAACCTAAAACATGCCCGCACCCCTATGAACTAACATCAAGGACCATGTTGTCCACCCTCCTGTGGGCTCACCACCTGCAGAGGGGTTCATAGGGGGGGTCAGGTGCTATGAGGATTGGGCAGCACGCTGCCCCCGCGACCCAGCTGGATTAAGCGGGAGAAGATGGATGGATGGGTTTAAAAATCCTACCCACTTTTTACACTTTGAAACCGTTTTGTGTAAAGTGCCAGTGGAAGTTCTCTTAAAAAAGAGGTTCTTAAACTGTGGGTGAAGGTCCAAAAAGGGCCACAGAGTGTTTCAGTGCAGTACAGTTTGTTTGGCTTATTTTAAGTGTAAATATTAATCAGATAAAATGAAGATATATTTATAAAAACATTGTGATCATGCAGGAAAAGTACAGTCATAATTCTTTTGTTTTTTTTAATTAAATTTATTCAGTGTTGGTGTTGGTGTGGCAAAGTTCTGCACTGTAATAAATGTTCAAAACGAAACCAAATTTTTTTTCTGTGCTCCTAAAATTTTTAACTTAAGGGCATGTGTGCTCCTGAAAAAAAGTTAGCGTAGAGCCCTGACCCCATCACACTTAAAAAAAATAAAATAAAATAAAAAATAATAATAAAAATAAAAAGACGTCAGACTCGCTTAGGCCACTTCTTTATACCGACTATGGTTCAAAAGTGCATTTAAATCTCATACAACAATCACATCATTTCACACTAAACATGCCAAAGCTTTTATCCGCATGGACACATGAACAAGGTCTGTTTAACTGAGGCGGAGAAGAAATGATCCATGAGGACGCCCCGCTGAGATGTAGAAAATCAGTCATATTGTATTTTTATTATTTTAAACAATATTCGTGATTATTCCCTGTGTTTATTCAGCAACACAAAAAGTATTAAACCTGCCCTATTGTGAGTGTGTGTGTGTCTATAGTCCTAATCCCAGACCCCCGCCGATCATTCTGTTATAATCTGGACGTGTTCAATCACAATATTTGATCTAAAATGACTTCATAAAGAAACAAGAGCACTTCAGTGTTAGAAAAGTGTAGAGTCCAATGGAGCTGAACCAGGACTAAACCAGGACTAAACCAGGACTAGATTGGGCTGTGGGCCCCTCCTAGGGAGCTGCACATCACATTAGAGCAGAATATCTCCAATGAAAAACATCAAACTGGAGAAGACTAAACCAGGAGTAAAGCAGGAGTAAAGAAGGACTGAACCAGGACTAAACCAGGACTGAACCAGGACTGAACCAGGACTGAACCAGGACTGAACCAGGACTAAACCAGGACTGAACCAGGACTGAACCAGGACTGAACCAGGACTGAACCAGGACTAAACCAGGACTGAACCAGGACTGAACCAGGACTGAACCAGGACTGAACCAGGACTAAACCAGGACTGAACCAGGACTAAACCAGGAGTAAACCAGGACTAAACCGCGACTGAACCAGGACTACACCAGGATTGAACCAGGACTAAACTGCAACTGAAGCAAGACTCAACTAGGACCAAACCAGAACTAAATCGTGACTAAACCTGAACTAAACCAGGACTCATCGATGACTGAATTGAGACTAAACCAGGACTGAATCAGGATTAAACCAGAACTGAACCAGAACTGAACCAGGACTGAACCAGGACTAAACCAGGACTGACTACGTAAAATGACGATGCAACGCTGCCCAATCCTACGAGTACCAGCCATTAAATTTGAGATTAAATATTCCTCAAACATGAATCTCTCCAAATACAACTTGAGAGGGTCAGTGAAACTACTGGAACACGGGAAACATCTGAGGAGAACAGTTTGCAGAAAAGTAACAGCGAGAGACTTTTTCATGATAAAGCCAAAGAACGCTTGTGGAACATGGAACATCTGCAGCTCTTGGATCCTCTCGTTCCTCGGCTCCCCTTTATCCCAGGAGACGTCCCTGAGGAGCTCCTGGTCCTGGTTTCCTCCGTTCTGAAGATCGTAGAGTTTGTTCATTTTCACCAGTGTCAGGAAAAATGAGTTTAGATCAGATCATCTCAAAGATTCTGCGTCGCTTTGATCACACGGGGGCGGTGTGTGTGTGTGTGTGTTGGATTATTCTCCCTCACTGCGCAAAACAAATGACTGAATCCCCCCAGAGCCGCTCAGCACCGCTTGGGTTCACCATCGCTCCTCTCTGGCTCTGTCTGAGTGTCTGTATCTGCTGAACCGAAGCAAGTCTTGCCTCTCCACAGACCTGATTCATCATCCATCACAGCCTTCCTGCCATTACAAAGAGCTTGTAAATCTGTATTCAGAAAGCACTTTTAAAGGTTTACAAGGTGTTGAACAAGCCTCAAAGAACATTAAAAATAGCATCCAGAAAGCAGAAAAACAGACAATGACGCAAACAGTTCAATGAATTATAATAAATATGTTAATAAAATAGAATAAAGACGCCTTGACTGAAAAGCCTTCATCATCGCCCTTCGTCCGGACCCTGGACTTTGGAACAGCCACAGGGACCTGCCTGAAGGTCTAAGGCTGTGGGTCCATGGACCATTGGCTCTTTTGAATTAAGAACGAAAAACAGCAAAATGGGAAAACAGTTTGTTATTTCATTGTTCTGTTTTAGTGTCAAACAAAAAAACTGATTTCGGTGTCTATTTTAATTTGGACATTTTCTTCCCTCTGGTTTATCTGAAGTTCTGGTGCTGAAGGACTCACCTGAAGAATCAGTTTTGTGGACAAACATGTTTCTTCTTTTAGAGCGACGCGTTTACTTTGGCTTCTTAGAAAGTAAATGTTAAACTGCAGGACGAGAAACAGGAAGCGGCGATAAACTCTCCTTTGTTCAGTTGACTCCACAGAACTAGAATAAAAATTGTTTTTCTTATAGATCCAGGGTCGACACTGAATTCACAGTGAGCAGCAGAACTTCATATAAACCAGAGAGAACAAAAGAGAGACATTTAAATAGGCAACGTGTAGGCAATGTTTTTTGATTGGTGAAACTTTTATTTAAATATTGGAAATAGAGGTCGAAACTCTTTTTTTTTTGACAGAACAATGAAATAACAAACTGCTTCCCCATTTATAATTTTCCATTCTTAATTGAAATTCAAAAGAGTGAATGGTACACAGACCGATGTGGAACGGCTCATATGAGGTTAAAAGTTCTGAAATGCAACTTGGTGCAAGATCTAAACGAGCTTTAAGTACATGTGTATAATCACAGGGGCTGGCAGCAGTGCAGTACATTTACTCTGGGTTCATCTTATGAGCTCCAGTCCACTTTATTTCAACAACACATTTCATAAACAAGCTGTTCCCAAACTGCTGCACAAATACACAAGAACAACAATAATAGAATGATAAAATAAACGCTCAGATTTAAACATACTCGTCTTAAAACAATAAAACCTGTAAAATAAAATAAGCAAAACCACAGAATAGGAATAAATAAATAAAAAACACAAAGGAGCAGATGACTCATGCAGTGTTAAAATCCAGAGTGTAAAAGTGGCTCTTTAGACGAGACTTAAAACCCTCACCTGCTGGAAGTCGGCCCCCATCAAACCCAAACCTACAAAGTTTTGAGCTGCTTTAGTTTTTGAGAGACTAACGTTTGTTTTATAGATCAAATAGGAAGATTCAAAATGCTCTAAAACACCTAAAATGGAGTCAGTCGTTTGTGCTGCAAAAGGTTTGGTTTGTGCATTATAGTTTTTAAGAGATTTGCAGTTTTACTTTCGGCCAATGACGTCGTCCAGCCCCTCAGAATGTGAAACAGCCTCAAAACAGCAGAAAATTATATGAGACGTTTGGATTTGGTTTGTGCTGTTTTGGCTGTGACAGTTTCATTTGTGTGAGTTTATTTCTAAAATTATGAATTATTAATTCTGCAGAAATTATATGAGGTCATTTCCGCTCAGCTGAGGCTTCAGCAAAACTCCACAAAATGAGTGAAGAGAAACGACCTGAGGCTGTGGAAGTCTTTAGTGACTCACTTTTTGATTCATATTTTCTATAATAATACAGACTTTTCCACAGCCTGAGATCGTTTCTCTTCAGTAGTTTTGCAGAGTTTTCCGCCGTCTGCTGAGCGGAAAACAAATCAGCACAATCGAAGCACAAACGATTGACTGATTTTTGGGGGTTTTAGAGCATTTTGAAGCTTCCTGGGCCCTGACTGACTTCAATATCTCCAAAACTAAAGCAGCACAAATGAAACTTTGGGCAGCACAAACAAAGCATAATTGATTGACATAGTTTTTTAGGCCCAAACAAACTATAAAATCTTAAAATCAACTCTAAAATGAGCAGGAAGCCAGTGCAAAGATGCAGGAATTGGGGTCATTTCTTCTTTTGGTTCATGTTGTGCCGCAGTTTTGGTAAAGTGCATTTTGTGAGATGCCAGATTAAAGCACATTCCTGTCGTCCAGAAGTCCAAGACACTAATCTGACTGCATCCTTTTGTTATATTTGCTATTTTGCTCAGTAGCTGCTGTTTTGTGTAGGATTGAAGCAGGTCATAACCGTAGCTCACAATTAGAAACCTCTCTGAAAGTTCAGCAAATTAAAATGGTGTTTCAGTTCTTCACGATTTAATTTCAGGACTATGTTAAGACTTTGTACCTGATTTTCCAGGCGTGAAAACCATAATTAGTTTGTTTAAAACCATTTGCAGCCGTCCAAACTTATTCCTCACTTTGTCAACAGATTCTTAGTGTCTTAATTATTCACTGTGAGTTTCGCCGATGTGCCTCCGCAAACACGACCAGCTTTACTTCCTGGTTTTCGGCCAATAAAACACTTCATAATTAGATGCCGATGGAACAGAGCGGCCTCACTTTGACCCTACAGCCCCTTTCATTTATTTAACATTTATTTAATTATAATTGGCTGTGACAGGGAGGGCATCTGGGTAAAAAATCTATACTATATTATGCAAAACTGACTCCTGAGAGCTTTAAGTCATGTTCTAATGATGTTCCGTCCTCAAAAACAGAGCTGGAGTTGTGTTTTGTTTCATTTACATATGTTTGAGGCGGTGGTTTTCAAGTGAACGGCTCCTTTGAGCGAGATCATTATTCATGTGCACTTCTGTTGCCTTTAAACGCTGAACAAAGTCACCTGCTTAATGAGAGTTTGTACGTTATTGTTTGGTTAAGTCCACCTGTTATTTGCCACGTTTACATGAGAGCTTTAATTTCGAAGAAAAGTAATAAAATTTTATTTAAAAAGACCATGTAAACATTTAATTCCTATCGAAGTCTCATGATACAGTATCGTCACAATATGAACCTCACAGTACGATATTTATTGCGTTATTGTAGGAAAGCTCACGATATAGTGGGGAGGCTCACGATATTACGATATTCTACATAATAAGTTTTTTATGTTTTCGGTCAACCACTCCTTTCATTATTTATAGTTCTTCCAGTGCACATATTTAAAAAATTGCTTCAGCTCAAGACCAATGTTTGCGCCCTCTATTTAGACATCCAGGTATTACGACATTTTTTGGTATCGCTATCCTGACACGTCCTTTTTTACGTCTCTCGCTGTCCATGGTGCTGAATGCAACAGATCTGTAGGTACTGTAGGTAGTAGGGATGGAACAATATCCAAATCTCTCTGTACCAGATTTTCACCACATACATCTCACCGTACCAGATTTATTACAATATTTTATGGAGGCTCAAAAAACTGTGAATCTGCAACTTTTTCCTCTAAAAATGCTTCACAAGACTTAATCCAAAGAATGAAGATTTCAAAGTGCTTAGAACAGTTATTTCTTCATGTCGTCTGCACTGAAACAGATCAAAGGATCATGGTCTATGTAGTTCCCTCTGTTTTTTAGCTATTTCTGCATCAGAACTATTCATTTAAGCAAAGAGACTTGGGATTCCAGATATTGTGATGCTCCACAAGAGTGTGAGTGTCTATTGTGAGACCTCTGACCAGACCATATCAACAGATTTCAGTTATTGTCCTAATCCTGAAGTAATTAGATTTTCAATTAAATTTTATTTGTATAGCCCAGAATCACAATAAGAGTTGCCCCAATGGGCTTCACAGTGAAAAACATGGAAACATCATCTGACATAGACATCAGCAAACACATTGTCCCATCCTCAGTCTCTCAGTGAACACACGATCCTGGTGCCAGAGAGCAAAAAATCCACCGGCAGGAGCAGTATGGGGAAATTCTCTCCAGACACTGTTGCCAACAGCTGTCGCCGTGCGGCACCTTCAGACCTGAGCTTTGAGGAACCAGTCACTTTATAGAGAGCAGGGTTCAGACAGATGGAAGTCAGTGGGTTTATTCTGATTTAAAAGCTGAATGAATTTCTTCCTGGATCATGTAAACGTTTCTTCTTCTTCAAAATAATCCCGGGGGTTGGTGCACATTGGTTCGTCCTTCTGACGCGATCCGGCTCCTCCAGTCGTCTCTTGGGACTTTCCTCCACGTCTCTTTGGATTTGTGAGCGGGATGTGGGAGTGGGCTGAGGTGTGGCAGCCTCAGACTCAGTTTGTCTTCTTCCTCCTTCTCCCACACTCTTCCCTTCACCTCCTCAGCTCACAGACGCGTGAGGAGAGAATTCTCCAGCTGCTGCTTCATTATCATCGGAACCACTGCGGAAAAAGTTTGGATCATGTTTGTGTCGGCGGCGAAATGACAAACCGAGATGACAGAAAAGCCGGGAGCAGCTGAAGTGTGGGTTTTCTTCCCAAAGACGGAAATACGTTTGTGTCGCTGTCCAATCAGAACCTTAAAAAACTCTGTAAATGTGGACATTCACTCTGAGCCTCAGGGACCTTGATGAACAGGACTGGATGGAGCTGAGAGCTGCATCTCATTAACAGCTCCTTTTACCTTCACTTCAAACCAAACACATCTCCAGGTCTGTTTGTGATGAGGAAAATCAGAAAACAGTGGATAATATGGAGCCTTTATTTCAGACTGACTCGAAGGAAATGCATCACAAACCAGAGCTCAAGCCTCATTTGACCCATCGATGGTGTTAATGCGAGTGAAGAGGAGCAGGATATAACAGAGGAAGTGAGGTGGATGGAGGGATGAGGAAATGAGGAAGAGGCACAGAGGGGGAGCGGGGGATCGGAGGATCGGAGAGATTGAACCAGAAAACCAGAGAATACAAACGCTCTATTTTAAGAAGAGGCTAATGGGCAGAGTCCACATCACATCACAACCATGTAGATGCCTCCAGTTTGTTTTTTTAACTCTCTTGCTGGTGCAAGCCACGTATAATTATGAGACAGCAGTAAAAATACAATAAAAGATTAGGTTAGGTTCCTTTATTTGTAACCGTGTAAATTTTTGCAGTAGTTTTGCAGATTTCACATTTTATTCATTCACTCTATGCAATAAACACAGATAACAACACAATTACAAATAAAGTGTTACAGAGCTCCAGTGCAGAATGGTTTTGTTCCATAAAAAATATCAATAATAAAATCACAATAAATAATAGTCATATAAAAATATGATTTTCCAAGACATGATACTAAAATTGACAGATAAACAGATTTACAGTTCATTCATCAGTACAACAGCAGCTGGAATGAAGCTTCTTTTAAAACGATTTGTTCTTGATCTTGGGACTAAAAGCCTCAGACTGAAGGGAAGCAGCTGAAGCTCTGAGTTTCGAGGACGCTGCTCGTCTTTGAGAATCCTCTGGGACGTCCGCTGGAACTGTCCAGAGTACAGAGAGTCCAGGATGTTCTGAGGACGGACAATCACCCACTCGCCCATTTATCCAACTGACTCAGGGAGAGATGCTCCAAACCATGAGACCCGTGAAAAGTTCAAACGGATTCCTTAAACGTTTTACAGAACAGAGTCTTCCTGGTTCTATCTACACGATAAAAGGACAATTTCCTCAGACAATGAAAACGCTGGTGCCTCTTTTACACACAGCAGTACAGTGGTCATCAAAGCTCAGTTTAGAACTGAGTGTTCCAAGATACTTATTGAAAAGTCAAATTAAATAAAGTGTAGATACAGTCGTGCACATTGTCTCCTCATTTACTGTTCATAATATTCCCCCAAACAAAAACACTTTAGTGTCTTTAAGTGAGTGTGACGTCTCCACAGCGTTCAGCTCAGATCAAACTCCCGTTGCTACGGTTACAGGGGCCAGGTCCATATTTGGAAATCCGACTGCGAGTGTCATAGCAACCACAAGAGCCAATCATGACTAAGGTGGTTAAATGTCCCGCCCTTCTCACCTGAAAGCACCAAAACACATGAGATGTCAATCAAACCTGTTGCTAATGCTAGGGGGAGGGACCTCGGGGAATGAAGGCATCCGTTATTTATGTTCAGATCTTGATTTAGGAACAAAACAGAGAAATGAAAAGTTCAGGATCCTGTGTCGCGGCTTCAGATGAACAGTTTAAGTCCAGAATGACGAGGCTCAGAGCAGCAGGTCCAGAGGAGCCAGAAAATCCCAGAGAGCCAGAGTCAGAAGGAGCCGGAAGAGCCGCCTGGAGCACTTCCTGTTTGGAACGCAGCGGCTAATGCTTTAGCTCTGTTCATTTATATATCCGGTCTATGAGTCGACCATTTGAAATATGAGCTTGGACTGAAGACCATTTGTCCTTGAATAAATCTGTCTTCATTTGTCTTTGCAGTTACTCGCTCCATATGATTCACTTCCTGGATTTTACTTTTCCGCTGGGTCATTGTGGAGGCAGCGGCCTGAGCCAGGAGACTGATACCATTTTCTTGGCAATTATGGGTAAAATTTTCAACAAGTGAAATTACAATTTGCCCTTATGTTATTTGGAAAAATTCCCAACACCACAATGGATGGCTGTAATACAATTTTGATTCCTAAACAGTTTTCAGTTTCACGTTGCCAGTTTAGGGCAGAATATCTGGGAATGATCGCTCCAACATTTATCCAAGGTCCCACCAAATTTACACATAATAAAAGGAGTTCTAGAGATAATTTGTTCCATTCGATTTTGGATTTTAAACACCGCTGAATTTCTCTCTTTGAATTTTTTAACTCTGAAAAAAGATGTATGAATTATTTTTAGATATGAGACAAATGCCTGTAGTTTCAAAACATTTTTCTGTGGTGGAATTTGCAGCGTCCCCTTCAGCATGCAGATTTGTTGTTTGTTTGTCGTCGTCTCTGTAATTATCGGGCCTGTTCACGTGAAGCAAAATCTGGCGCGATGCTCGGTGCGTTCTCTGTCAGCGTCAATAAACTAAAAGGTTTTCAGAATCGCTTCAGCAAGTGGAGCCATTATTCAGCCCCGGAGACGAGAGTGTTTTCATCTGAAAGGGCAAAACAAAAGATTTATTTGGGAAGGTTGTACATCTGATCAGATAATGTGCAGATCGTACATTTGTAGAGTTTCACAGGCCCCGCCTTCCATCTGAGCTTATGACCACAGCAAATTCAATAACGTGAACTTGAATTGAAATGATATTGTATTGTCAAAGGTGTCAATAATCTGGTGGAGCATCACAATATCTGGAATCCCAAGCCTCTTTGCTTAAATGAATAGTTATGATGCAGAAATAGCTAAAAAAAAAAAACAGAGGGAACTACGTAGACCATGATCCTTTGCTCTGTTTCAGTGCAGATGAAGAAATAACTGTTCTAAGCACTTTGAAATCTTCATTCTTTGGATTAAGTCTTGTGAAGACATTTTTAGAGGTAAAAGTAGAAATATTGCAATAAATCTGGTACGGTGAGATGTTTATGGTGAAAATATCGTACAGAGAGATTTGGATTTCGTTCCATCCCTAATGACAGTAAATGTTGCACAAAATGACTGGTCAAAGCATTTTAGTCAGTCTTGTTATTCTGTAGAATATCGTAATATCGTGAACTTTCCCATGATATCACAATAAACATCATATTGTATCATGAGATATCATTACACCACTACTACTTACCCATCGGTTGATCTGCTCCATTCAGCACCATGGACAGCGAGACACATAAAATATGACGTATCGGAATAGTGACACCAAAAAGTGTCATAATACCGGAACGTCTAAATATAGGAATGTCGGAAGGAAGGGATGAGCATAGGCAGTGGACCCCGGAGCAAATATTTGTTAATAAGTGCGCTGGAAGAACTACAAATAATGAAAAGAGTAGATGACAGAAAACATTAAAACGCTGAACTTTTCAAAGACGTAACTTAAAAGTTTGAGCAAGGAGGGTTTGTGGACAGAAACGCTGCGCAAATCAAAAACACGTGGAAACAGTTGAAGCAGGAGAACAACAAAGCTGAAGCACAACAGCAAAAGCCATTCAGACCCGTCAAACTCTTCATTTGATCATGTTTGTGTCCGTTACGTAATTAAATAAAAGAGATTTAACATGTTTTCTGTGGAAACCTCAATTCAGAATTATTATTCCCATGTAAACTCCAAGGAGAATATTAACTATTTAATTCAGAACAGTTCGGAATTAAATTCAGAACACAACTAGTGATCCTCTAGTTTGGGGGTAAATACTTATCTCTCTATTCCCCCACCTGTCTTTGTACATTTAGTAGTGCAGTGTTGCTTTGTGTCCTTTGGCAATACACTTATTCCACATCGCCGACTCCAATCACGCAGTAGAACTTTCCAAACACTGTAATCCACGAGTGAGTCCCTGTGTGCAAATGAAGACAATATCACCTGTAAACCAGATGATTTTGTCAAAACAATTTATAAAAGTAACAAAATTAAACTTGGAAAACCAAAATCTCACTCCCTGGAGATATTTAGCACCGTGTTATCAGTTGTTTCTCGTGAATTCAGCGGTTGCTGCAGCGTGAGGAGGAAAAAAGAGATTTGAAAATGAGACGAGGAGTCGAGAGGAGTTTGAAGCTATTCCGAGAGCCACACTTAGGATAATGTCACAGAGCTTCAAAGCACGAGGCTCCGCTCCGGCGCCAGATCTGTGCAGATAAAACGACAGGGGCTGACAGGGGCTGACAGGGGCTGGCAGGGAGGGGGAGGGTTTGTGCTCCTGCCTCTGTGCCCAACTGTGACTAAACTACTTTTGTTTTACTCAGAAAACCAACCTGACGATCAGCGGGGGGAGCTGTCAGCACCGAGAGCAGGGGGAGGGGCCTGGAGACGCTCACGATTCAGGTAAATACGTCATTACAGTTAGAATGTACGAGATTAAAGATGGATTATGTAACTTTTTAAAGATATTAACAGTTGAAAAAAACAAGACAGTGTCAGAGTCAGTTCAGTTCAAGAGCAACAAACCACACAGAGCTGAGCCTGGGGTGAAAATGTGACTCTATTAAACAGTAGACGGCTTTATTTAGTTGAGAAATATAAAATATTCTTAGTTAAAAAGTCCTGGACGTCTTAATGACTCAAAATGCATTTTAAAAAAAACCCTGTTTAAACAAAACCATAAAGTGTATGAACAAGCTCACAAATCTGGGAAGTATGCAACATGCAACATGTTTGTATTCAGCTAAAGTACCAGTCATACAATAAAAAATGTAGAATATTTTTCACTAATTAAACTTCTCACATGCAGCAGATCAACAGAGCTGTGAGACGGACTTAACTTGTGAGGAAGTGGAGAAGGTGATTGGTATTCGTCCATCAGAGACGGCAAAGATGGGCTCTGTTCTGAAATGTATAAAACTTTAAAAAAATTAATGTACCTTTACAAACAAAAATGTAAACTCCTCCTTCCCTGCAACATAAATGTTCTCCTGAAACAGAACAAAGCCTCAAACAGCCCAGCCTCATACAGGCCCATTAGTATTCTAAATACACACAGAGAATTAACAACATTGTTCCTAAAGTTATCAGTAATGATCAGACAGAGTTTGTGAACAGAAATGCAGCTACCAACTTAACACGATTACTTAATATCTTAATATACTGCAGTACGTCAGGTTCAGAAATCACATGCTCTAATTATTTCCCCAGACGCTGAGAAAGCATCTGACCACAACAAATGGACCGATCTGATTCATACTCTAAAAGAGTTTTCTTTTGGAGACATTTTTATTGCCTGGGTGAAACTATTGTACTCCACACCACAAGTTTGTATTAAAGGAGTGACTTTATCTCCACTTCTAATAAGTGAAGGCAGGAAACACGGCCGTCCTTTATCACCTTTTCATTTTAGCAATGGAACCTTCAGCCGAAATGAAAAGGAGCTCCCCACTCATTAAAGGAATCCAAAGTGAAGTCAGAATAAACAAGATTTCACTTTATGCAGATGAGGTCCTTTTATTTTGAAATGATCCCATTTCCCCCACTAATCAAAATAATCAATGAATTTGGAGAACTGGGAATGGGAAACTTTAATTATTCTGAACTTATGAAATATACTCACTTTAAATGGTCAAGTGAAGGGTTTAAATATCTCGGTTTTCACGTCTCTTCCAAATTCAATGACCTGGTGGAACAAAATTTAAATTATGCAATGAACAAAATCAAGAAAGATGTACAAAGATGGGCTCTTTTACCAATATGACTGACTGGGTATGAAGATTTTGCAAAGGTTATTGTATCCAACAGAATTTCTACCTAATTATGTTCCAGATATTTTTCCTTTCAATCCACCAGTTAATCAGGAAATGTCTGTGGAAAGGGAAACATCCTAGACTGAAACTAGAAACACTGCAGATACCAGTGGACCAAGGAGGCTTAGCATTACCAGATTTAAAATACTATTTCTGGGCCACCCAAATTAAATACTTTTTAGAATGGATTCGAAATGACAGTAGCTTCCTATTTGGACCTCGAAGCTTTTGGATTAGATACAGCACTTCCATTTATAAAGAAAATGTCCTCAGTGAAAGGGCGAAATGATAATCTCATTATTAAAAATGCCATTAAAACGTGGCAAAAAGTGCGTAGACACTTTGGATCAGTGGAACAATATTCGTTCCTTGCTGCTATTTATGAAAATGCTGATTTTCCAGTATCATGTACAGATGCAGGTTTTAAACTATGGAGAGAAGCTTTTATGCAAAAGATCCAGGATCTTTTCTCAGGTGGAAATCTAAAATCTTTTTCCCAACTTAAACTTGAATATAATCTTCCTCAGACACATTTTTATCATTATTTGCAGATCAGAGCTATATATTTTTTAAATCCAACTGATAAAAAATGTCCCTAATAATAATCAACTTAAAACTACTTTAATCAAGGCAGCTCAACTAAAAAAGCAAAGTTGTGGATAAACAAATGTTTGTCAAACTCGTTTTAATGTCATGGTTCGAGTGTGGTTGAGGACCCCAAAGCAGAGACATAGGCGCAGGTAGATGTTAAACAGGTTTATTGCTGGGATAGAAGGATGTGGTGATGGAAACTGGCTGGAGACATAGACGGAAGGAAGACACTGGGGTAGACTCACAGGTAGACAGACTGGACGACAAGGGCAGGCAGGACGACGCGGACAAGCAGGACGAGGACGTGGACAAGCAGGACGAGGACGTAGACAAGGGATAGAGTAGGAATGAACTGACACCGAACAAAGGACAAGGACAGAACCAAGTAGTGGGGCTGATGAGACAATTAGCTGCAGGTGAACCACCGAGCAGGTGATCCACACTGCAGCATTAGCCCAGCCACGCCCCCGAGAGGAGCAGACAGACACAGAAGGGAGGGGGAACACATAACAGACACCAAACCCTGACATTTAATAGAGTAAAAATCTTTGGAGTGAGGAATTTAGGACCCATCTAGATGAAACAAAATGGAAATTACAAGTTCCAACAGATCCAATGAAATCCAACACAAGATAATCCACAGACTTCATGTGACACCAGCGATTCACAGTAAATATAATCCCCTCTCTGTCAAAGATGTAAAACCTGTGTAGGGACATACAAATACAATCATCTGGTTCTGTCCACATGTTCCACACGTTCCACATGTTCCTGCAGCCTGTCCGAGCAGATGAATCAGCTCTTACATACTGATATCCCCCTTCATCCCTATTGCCGTATTTTAGGACTTGTTACAAACACTGGACACAAATAAACACATTTTGAGAGTTGTACTGTTTCCTGATCGTCTGACGATTTCACAAAAGTGGCTGGACAAAGAGCCTCCTGATCTTCATATGTGCAGAGATATCATGTCCTTAATGCCCCTGGAGAAGCTTTCATACGAACTGAAAGGATCTGCAGGGTCCTTTGTGAAACACGAGCTTCTTTTTTTTTAAGAGGAATGGAGTAAAATGATCTGTACTGGATCTTCCTATTGAAGAGAGGATAGGATTAATAAAATCACGACAATAATGAACTGAATGGATAAACTGTGATGGTGTAGTGTAGTTAAAGGTGCAGTAATGAATAATATGGAAATATTAATGTAGAACTTATACACTTATGAGTCTGTCATATGTAAACTCATGTATCCACACTTGGTGAATAATAGATTTAGTGCTGCTATGATCATATTTGTTTTAAGTTCTTTCTTTATTGTTCCACCTGTACAGATTGTGTGTCTGTGTGGTGCTGTCCGGACGCTGAGGTCCTGACCTTGGTCTTGGGGCTGGGGACAGGGTTCGAGTGTCGGTGCTTCTCAGTGGCAGTCGGGTGTGATCCTTGTTGTGTAGTGGGATGGCACTGCTCTCTTGGGCTTTGCTTTTTGCTCTTGTTCTGGTTCCAGTGTGGACGTGTGTTATGTGTGTGTTATTTTTCAGCATTTATGGTTTTGGTATATTTATGGTTTTGGTATCGATGGTTACCTGAGTGTCAATTTACCGACAGCACTACAGAAGTCTAATATGTGCACACAAATACATGTCAGTCTGTAATCATTTATTTATACTTTGTGGCATTGTTCATATTGTTAGTTTTCTGTTTTATTTTGTCTTGCTCTTGTCTTGCATTTGTCACATATGGTCTCTTTAAAAGTCCTGGGAGAAGTTTGGGAGAAGTGGTTTTGGGAAAGTAACATATCTGTTCCTTGAGTTTGCACATGCTCAGTACAGCTCCAGTGTTGAGGAATCAGGTTCCTGCGTCTACAGGCCACAGTGTCCTGGATACTGTGAGAAAAGCCCAGTGAGTCTCCTGGTTTCTCGTCAGCAGGACTTTGGCAGATCCAGATACTGAAATCAGGATACTGCATCTACATGGACACTCATAAAACCCGATTGTACGCATTCACTTTAGTCCTGCTTTTTCAAACTACACTTCTCAAATGGTATAACTTACCGGCTCTTCACTCTCTTTCTGTCCAAGCCAAAGGTAAATTCAGGAAGAAAAATCTCACAAGATCATTTTTCTTACATGTGCATGACCTTGTGGCAATTTTGTCTCACGAGATTTTATCCCATCCGTAGTTTTTAGGCATCCAAAGTTGTTCCTCTCTTATCTTATGCATTCAGAGCTTCTTCATTTTTCACCATGATGCGTTTAAAAGCACTTTTCACATCTCTCACATTTTGCTCAAATACACAAAACACACAGGAACATGCCTTTAAATCTTATTGTATATTCATCTGTCTTTATCCATATGTTAATGTGTAAGCAGAATTATTCTTTGTTTCAATCAAAAATAAGAATAATTCACCAAACTTAAAGCTGCACTGCGCAACATTTCTGCTGGAGGGTCCAGCATGACACCAAAAGCACTTTGGGTGTCATGAAAGGCGCTATATAAATACAATTATTGATTAATTCATTTA
>CM068348.1:9839216-9874216 GCA_034769755.1 Odontamblyopus lacepedii | reverse complement strand
TGCTACTACTGCTATTGCTACTACTGCTACTACTGCTACTACTACTACTACTACTACTACTACAACTACTACTACTGCTACTACTACTGCTACTACTACTACTGTTACTACTACTACTGCTACTACTGCTACTGCTACTGCTACTACTGCTACTGCTACTACTACTACTGCCACTACTGCTACTGCTACTACTGCTACTACTGGTACTGCTACTACCGCTACTACTGCTACTACTACTACTACTGCTACTACTGCTACTACTACTACTGCTACTATTGCTACTACTGCAACTGCTACTACTGCTACTACTACTACTACTACTGCTACTGCTACTACTACTACTGCTACTGCTACTACTACTACTACTACTAATGATGCTACTACTGCTACTACTACTACTGCTGCTACCGCAACCACTACTACCACCACTACCAATGATGCCACTACCGCTATTACTACTACTGCCGCGACCGCCAATACTACTACTACTACCACTACTGCTACTACTACCACCGCCACTACCATCGCTACCACCACCGCTACCACTATCACTACCGCTGCCACTACTACTACTACCACCGCTACCACCACTGCCACCATTACCGCTACTACCACCGCTACTACCATCATCACTACTGCCCTACCATCGCTACTACTATCACTTCGCTACTACTACTACCACTACCACTGCTACTGCTACTACTGCCACTGCCACTGCTACCATCACTACTACTGTTACTACTACTGCCACTACTACTGCTACCACTACCACTACTACTACCACCACTAACTACCACTACTACTACTGTTACTACTAGCACCACTACTACTACTACTGTTACTACCACTACTACTACCACTACCACCGTTACTACCACTACACCACTGCTACCAGGCTACTACCACTACTACCGTTACCACTGCTACTACTGCCGCTACTACTGCTACTACCATCTACCACTACCACCGTTACTACTACTACCGCTACTACTACTACATCACTAGGACCACAACTGCCATCACTACTACCACTAGTACTACTACCGCTACCACCTGCTACTACCACTTGCCACCGCTAGTACCACTGCTTCACCATCTACCACCGCTACCGCTGCTACTACTGCTGCTACTACCACCACTGCTGCTACCGCTACATTACTACTACCACTACTACTACCACCGCATCACTACTTCACCACTACCGCTACTACCACCGCTACTACTACTACTACCGCTACCACCACTGCCGCTACTACCGCTGCCACTACTACTACTTCACCACCACTGCTACCACTACTACCGCTACCACTACTACTACTGCTACTACCACCGCCGCTACTGCTACTATTTCACTGCTACCACTGCTAGCACTACTACTACCACTGCCACCACTACTACCAGTACCACTGCTACTACTACTACTTCACTACTACCGCTACCGCTACCACTGCTACTGCCACTGCTACTGCTACTACTACTACTGTTACTACTACTGCTACTACTACAACTACTACTACTACTACTACTACTACTGTTACTACTAGTACTACTACTACTACTACTGTTACTACTACTACTACTACTACTACTACTGTTACTACTACTGCTACTAGTACTGCTACTACTACTACTGTTACTACTACTACTACTGCTGCTACTACTACTGCTGCTTCTACTACTACTACTACTACTACTACTACTACTACTGTTACTACTACTACTGCTACTACTACTACTACTACTACTGCTACTACAACTACTACTACGACTACAACTGCTACTGCTACTACTACTAGTACTACTACTGCTACTACTGCTACTACTACTACTACTCCTACTACTGCTGCTACTACTACTACTGTTACTACTACTACTGCTGCTACTACTACTGCTATCCACTACCAGTGCCATTACCACTTCACCACTGCTTACTACGACCAGTGCCACTGCTACCACTACTACTACCACTGCCACTGCTACTACCACCGCCACCGCTACTACTGCTACTACTACTACCACTGCTACCACTGCTACTCTAATACACTGCCACTACTACCTACCATTACTACCACTGCTACTACTACTACCGTTACTACTGCTACCGCTACCACTACCACTACCACCCACTACCATCACTGCTACCACTGCTACCACCACTACTACCACTACCACCGCCACTACTACTACCACTACTACTACTACTACACCATCATCGTTACCACTAGCACCACTACTACTACCACTGTTACTACTACCACTACTACTACTACCACTGTTACTACTACCGCCACTAGCACTGCTACCACTCATCCACTGTTACCACTACTACCACTGTCGCTACTACCACTGCTGCTTCTACCATCATTACTATCACCACTACCACCACTACCACTACCACTGTTACCACTACCACCGCTACCACCACTACCACCATCACTACCACCGCTACTACTACCATCACCTACGACACAACCGCTACTGCTACTTACCACTACTACTACCTCCTACTACTGCCGCTACTATCACCACTGTTACTACCACCACTGCTACCACTACTGCTACTACTACCAGTGCCATTGCTACCACTTCTACCATCGCCACCACGACCAGTGCTACCGCTACCACCACTACCACTGCTACCGCTACCACTAATGCCACTGCTACCACCGCTACCACTGCTACCACTACTACCGCTACCACTGCTACTTCTACCACTGCTACCACTACTCCCACCACTGCTACTACCACTACTGTTACTACTGCTACCGCCACTACCACTACTACCACTGCCACTACCACTACCGTTACTACTACCACCGCCACCACCGCTACCACTACTACTACTACCACTGCTACCACCATCACTACCACCACCACCACACTACCACTACTACTACCACTGCTAACACCACTACGCTACTATTGCTACTACTGCTACCATTGCTACCACTGCTACTACTACTACCGCTACCACTACTACTACCACTACTACCACTACCACTACTGCTACTACTGCTACCACTGCCATTGCTACCACTGCTACCACTGCTACCGCTACCATGCTACTACCGCCACTACTACTACCACTACTACTACCGCTACCATATTACCACCACCGCTGCTGTTGCTGCTACCACCACTACCACCGTTACTACTGCTACCATTGCTACCACTGCAACCGCTACACTGCTACTACTACTACTACCGCTACTACCATTGCTACTACCGCCACTACTACTACTACTACCACTGCTGCCACTACCACTGCTACTACTACTACTACCACTATTACTACCACTGCTACTGCTGCTACTACTGCTACTACTACCACCGTTACCACCACCACTGCTACCACTATCACTGCTACTACTGCCACCGCTACTACTACTACTACTGGTACCACTGCCACTACTGCAACTACTGCCACTAATACCACGACCGCTAACACCGCACTACCGCTACCATTGCTACCACCGCTACCATTGCTACCACTGCTACCAATGCCACTACTACCACTGCCGCTACTACTGCTACTATTGCTACCATTGCCACCACCGCCACTACTACCACCGCTACTACTACTACCACCGCCACTACTACCACTGCTGCCACTAATGCTACTACTACTCACTGCTACCGCTAGTACCACTGCTTTACTACCACTACTGCTACTGCTACTACTACTGCTGCCACGCTACCACTGCCACTATTACTGCTACCATTACTGCTACTACTACTACTGCCACTACCACTGCTACCACTACGCTGCTACTACTACTACCGCTACTTCACTACTACTGCCACCATTGCCACCACTGCCATTGCTACCACTGCTACTAATGCCACTACCACCACCACCGCCGCTACCACTGCTACTACCATTGCTACCATTGCCACTACTGCCACTACTACCACTGCTACTACTACCACCGTTACTACTACCACCGCAGCTACTAATGCTACTACCACTACCACTACTGCCACTGCTAGTACCACTGCTTCACCATCACCACTGCTACCGCTGCTACCACTACCACTGCGCTACTACCACTGCTGCTACTACTATCACTACTACTGCTACTACTACACTGCTACCACTGCTACCATATTCACTGCTACCACCACTACTACTACTACTGCTACCGTTGCTGCTACTACTACTACTACTGCTTACTACTACCAGTGCTACTACCACTACTACTACTACTACTACTACTAGTGCCACTGCTACACCACTACTACCACCACTACCACTGCCACTTACTACTACTTCACTGCTACTACTGCGCTACTACTACTACTACTGCTACTACTACTAGTGCTACTGCTACTACTACTACTACTACTACTGCTACTACTACTACTGCTACACCACGCTACTTCACTACTGCTACTACCACTGCTACTACTGCTACTACTACTACCGCTACTACTACCACTGCTACTACCACTGCTACTACCACTGCTACTACCACTGCTACCACTGCTAATACTACTACTACTACCACTGCTGCCACTACCATCAAGTTACCGCTACTACTGCTACTACTACTACTGCTAGTACTGCTACTTCTACTACTGCTACTACTACTGCTACTACTGCTACTACTACTGCTGCTACTACTACTGCTACTACTACTGCTACTGCTACTACTGCTACTACTACTGCTACTACTGCTACTACTACTACTACTACTGCTGCTACTACTACTACTACTACTACTACTGCTGCTACTACTACTGTTACTGCTACTGCTACTACTGCTACTACTGTTACTGCTACTGCTACTGCTATTGCTACTACTACTACTGCTACTACTACTACTACTACTGCTACTGCTCCTGCTACTACTACTGCTACTACTACTGCTACTGCTACTACGATGACTACTACTACTACTGCTACTGCTACTACGATGACTACTACTACTACTGCTACTGCTACTGCTACTGCTACTGCTACTACTACTACTGCTACTGCTACTACTGCTACTACTACTACTACTACTACTGCTACTACTGCTACTGCTACTGCTACTACTTCTACTACTACTACTACTGCTACTACAACTACTACTACTACTGGTACTACGACTACTGCTACTTCGACGACTACTACTACTGCTGCTGCTGCTACTACTACTACTGCTACTACTACTGCTACTACTACTACTGCTACTACTATCGTTACTGCTACCACCAGTCAGCACCACTGCTACTACTACTACCACTACCACCGCTACCGCTGCCGCTACTACCATCACCACCATTGCTACTACTACTACTACTACTACTACTACTACTACTGCTACAACTACTGCTGCTACTGCCACTACTACTGCTGCTACTACTACTGCTACTACTACTAGTGCTACTGCTACTACTTCTACTACTGCTACTACTACTAGTGCTACTGCTACTACTACTACTACTGCTACTGCTACTACTACTACTACTACTACTACTGCTACTACTATTACTGCAACTATTATTACTATTACACTAATGCTAATACTAGTAGCCTCCTGCTGTTAGTGAACTACTGACCAGAGCGTCAAGAAAACAGAAGGAACTTGTTCAGATTCTACAATTATAATTAAGAGCTCAGATTTGTGCAGTTTGAATGTGACACGTCTCCAGGACCAGAACATTAATGTTGCTCAGTCGTTTCACTGATGCTCGTCATCGTTGTGGATAAATTCTTCATGAAGAATGTTTCTCCTTTGTGGTTGAAGATTTGGTGATGGGGCAGATTTATGAAGCTGCTGGAGAAAACGCCACATTTACACACACATTTACACACACATTTACCGCAGAAAAATATGAACCGGAATACCTACAGCGGGACACTTGTGACCGATGTGACAAAAGATCTATAATAATGTTTTATTTGAGCTGCTCTTAGACTTAGACAAACTTTATTGATCCAGAAGGGAAAGACTCGGGCACAGGAGCTCACACATCACAATATATTACAATAACAGTGTAAAAATATATAAAAAATGATATTCTTCTCCTAAATAAGTAGCAATGAAAAAACACAAAAAAGACAAAAATGCCCCGAAACATGTTAAGTGTTTAATTGGACAGATAAAGTAAATAAAAATAAAATAAAATCTCAAAGTGCAAATGAGAATAACTTAAAAAAGCAGAAGTTTTTAGGAATTTTCCAGGAGCTGCTGTGACCCTGCTGCTGCTCTCTCAAGGCTCTTACAGTTTTTATGTCTCAGGAGGAGTCGTTTTTATAGAAATAATTACTTTAGTCGTATTTTTAGCATCAGAACAGTCACCGTTACGTGCTGTTTCTGGCATCGCTGTAAACATCCTATTTTTACCCGGTCTTATCCTGATATTAGCAAAAACTGTTATTTTAACGCGTCTGTTTTCTACACAAAGCTGCTATATTCAGGACGCGTGTGACCTACTTTCGTCACCCCACCCACCGCTCGCATCTCACCGCTAACATGTCGAATAATAACTCCCATGCATTATCTCCCCGGCGCGACAATCACAAACTCACTTTAAAATGGCTGCTGCGTTCCCTTTCATTTCATTTCTCAGTAGTTGATGTTTACGCCCCAGGCCCCTGCAAAGAAAATAACAGTTTTGTTCCTCTCGTGTCTCTCTCTTCTCTTCTCAGGAGTCACCCGTCAGGCAGGTGCCAGGTCCGCCCCTGTCAGCTGCTTCCTGATGTGCCACTGTGTACTATGGCTTTTTATTCCTATGTGATGTGTTCAGTAATGTTCATGTAGGGATACAAGCCGTGCTATACGTGGTGAGACAGCAGCCGACGGGAGATCTGCTCACTGGAAACATCTACAGTCTAAAGCTGCACTGTGTAACCTGTTTGTTTCTATGGAGACGTCACTGATCTGCCTGGAATGTCCCACAGTGTGACATTAAACAGCTCGACTTTACATTTATTCAATTACAGGAGGTTTTAGAGCTCAGAAATACCTAAAAAAAAACAGACATTCTGACTGTGAGCGGGGTCGCCTCTCCACAGGTCTGGTTTGGTCTCCATGAAGATAGAAAGGTTTAATGCCAAACTGTGGAATATTCCAGACAAAGAAATAACCAGCATATGGGGACTATGAAAAATTAGGCAAATACTCTGGTGTATGTTGGATAAGCTGCCGTGGGCTGTGCATAAGTCAGACTGTTGTTGGGCATAAGTTGTGGACGCCGGCAACACGCTAAGCATTAGATGGTATAAGTTATCTATAAGTTATCAAAACGTTTTATATAAGTTACAAATACATTATGTCTGCGTCCAGCTCGTTCTGAATACACTGACTATATGCCCAAAATTTTTAAAATAACATCGATAGTTCAGCATTTTAGGTAAATTCAGGTATGTCGCCATTCGCTGGCTAGATCTTCAAGGTATGACAGTGCCTTAAAGCTTAAATCTGAATTTGAGCTTTATAACTTGTCAGACTGCGACTATTGCAGGTTTCAGATGATGTCCCAACATTCTCTAGGCTCACAGAGCGGCTGAAATGAAGTATATAATAATGTTATTAAAATACTATTATTAAAATGATACAATCATACTGTTAAAATGCAGTACTGAGGTGTAATAGAAATCACCAGGTTAAATCTGAAATGTGAATTTAGCTTTTGAATATTTTATGGTAAAACATAATATTATTAATGAGGAAATCTGGCTCTTGCCCCCAACAGGCTCTGTTCATGTTACGTCACAAACCAGCGCAGCGCTTTAGTTGAGGCGCACAATTGCCTCCCACCTTGATGACCTTGACACAGTATCTCCGCACTCCTCGCTTTTGCCAAACATAACGGAATGTTTCAATGACATTTTGATGAAGAAAACTGGACCATTTTCAAAATTTTCCTAGATTTTGTCGGACTTACTACTGCAAACAGACCAGAAGTACCGCCCACAGGAAGCTGTAATTGCATCTTTCCAAACGACTTCCTGGTTTGTGACGTGAGCGTGAATAGAGCCTGACATCACATTATTCGACAGGCCAGTGTTATTTAATACAGCTAAAATTAATATTGTTCAGCTGCAGACTTTTGTTGAAAAATAACTTGGTCTTGGTCAGTAATTAAAATGATCAGGTTCCATATTTGGGAATTTACCTTTCTGATACTTCTTGGTAAAGTACAATATAATTAATTGGAAAAACCACAGACTATGAAAAGCACGAAGAATACTTCATTCTGATTTTTGTTGTAAAACACTGTGCTCAGGTCAAAGATAGTTTGTGACTTTACCTTATACATATGGTGTACACCAGGGGTCTCCAGCTCAGGAGCTCTCAGGAGCGCTCCACCCTCTTCCAAGCAGCTCGCCAAAGGATTTCTGAATATATGTACTGCATTAATTAACTAAAATCTGATTAATGACCACTGTATATGTATCATTTAGATGCCTAACGTGCACTAATAAATGGATAGTGGTTTATGTTTAATAGGCGTCTAACTGTACCAGTCCAAAGCTTCTTGCTTCTCACTTTCTTGCCACAGCTAAAATGAGTCGCTCTCTGGCATTTTCGTTTCATGGAGGAAGCTGAGCAGAGGTAAAAGGTGTAAAGAAACAGTGAGGAAACCTTTAAAGTTCAGGTTTCACTAAAACACACTTCAGATCAGTAGATTTAATTAAGCTTTTACATTTTCTTCCCCAGTTTGGCAGTTTTCTTAGGTTTCCGTTTTTACTTCCCGACTGAAATCGTGACATAACACTTGGGAGTGCCGTGACTGTTGCCTAGCAACCACGTTTTACACTGGGCCAAAACTCCCCTAATGTAAACACTACAAAAGACTCTGATGTGGCCATGATTTTAAAACTTATATCAGGTTCTTCATCTTGTTTTCAGATTTATTATCTTCTTACTCGATCTGAGACACTTCATTCTAGTCTAGAGGTCATTTATTTTAAGAGAACTTGTCAAGTAAAATTATCTGTCCATGCAGCAAGATAATTTCACTACTTTTAAGTCATTTTAAGTGTTTATAGCTTACATTTTGGCCAAGCTTTTTTGCAGTGCAGAGATTATGATGATAAGGCGACGATGTGATAATAAAAAACACTGTCATTTGCTTAAAAATGTTTATCCTGTTATTTTTGTTAATTATGAATAAAAAAAGTCTAAAGAAAAATGTGGTGAACTTTTGGATAATATTCTCCCCAGTGTTAAGTCATGAGTGTGAGACTCTCTAAAACAGAACTCCCGCTTCATTTTCAACAGATTTTTCAACTTTTCTTCACAAATTGTTTCTTGGGTAAAACTTTAATTTAAATTCACAACATGTATTATCCACCCACTGAAGTCAAAGTTTGAGAATCATCAAATCCTGTCATACAAACTTTAAATGAATGTAATAAATAGTCAAATACTTAATCCTAATACAAGATGTAATTAGTAGGTTCATAATTCCCAAGATCCTCAGTTGAATGACGTGCTGCAGCGTTTGGGAAGCTGCGGATTTGAAGACTCTAAACTGAAGTGAAGCTTGGATTATGTTCACCTGTTTTTGCCTTTAGGCTTGGAGCGTTCTCGTGTTTGACGAGTGTGGTGACAGCAAAGGGACTCACAATGTTGGGGAAAAAAACAAATCCAAAACAGATGGGTTCGATTGCAAATACAGATCTTTAATAACAACAATAAAGGCACTTAGTGGACCACTTAACAATTGGCAAGGGGCACCTCACTCTCCCTTCTCTTCGTACTCATTTGCACATTATTAAAATAAAACTTTGTCATGAAGCATTACACCAACGATTCTCTATAGCTACAATATAATACAAAAAGGTATAAACAAGTATAAACAAAAAGCACCTTTGGGCGTTGTGAATACTCTAGAATAAACACCGGGTTGTACAGTCAGATCTGAGTTGGTTGTGATTGCGGTTTTGTGGTTTCAGTGCACAAATACAGGTCTTTGTAATGGTGTGTCCTCATATGCACCTGAGATTACATGACAGGACACCAGGCGAGATGCACCAGCCTACATACAGAGGAGTGTTGTTAGCACAGTATTTTTGATTGTCTACAGAAAATCTGTAAACAGATTGTGTAGTACTGTAACTGCTACAGAAGTCTTCACTTCCGAGAACATTGGCGTTCACATTAAAACACAACATAGCACCAGATATTGTTGATAATATGAAGAATGTCAATGCAATACAGTAAAACTGAACAGTATATCTGGATTATGTTTGAAAAGGTGCGCAGACTACAGTCCGAGTCGGCCATGAAGTCCTTTGGTGGATCTGACAGTTATAAAACATGTATTGACAATGCAAAATGAACATGCATCTTTTAAAACAGACAATATTTGACTTTTCTTTTCAAGTATTTTTTTAAACTTCCCTTTATGTAATATAATCTCTATAAGATGTTCTATTGACAATGAAAAAGCAGTAATGGTTTTCCCACTATCATATTCATTTGCTCTATTAGTCCTCACATTTGTTTAATAGAAAACATAAAGAAGACATAAAGTGACTACGTTAAGTGTTTAAAGATATCGTTTCACAGAAGAAGCTGTGCAATCTCTTTTCACCAGGATCAACAGCCATTTTACAGTCCATTTTCACACATTCGCCATAATTACATTAATTTATGGATTCAGATGTGTCCTTTCTCAATGGGATCTTGAAGCTGGTGAGTTTTTGGCCAAACAGCTGGCTCAGGAGGTGGTTTTGCGACTCAGCTGTGCGATACGAGTGAGTGTCCATCGCCCTCACTCCTATCTTCGTCTTCGATTTGTTAAAAGAATTGTTCATTGGCACCTTGGAGATGGGCGGATGCAAAGGTCGCCCCATGTTTCCCTTTTTGGCTTTGTAATCTCCGTTGAGCGAAGTCACGATGTCGCTTTTCTTTGGTATGCAGCTTTCAAGTAGACTTTTCTTGGATTGCAGGTTGGAAGTCTTACATTTGGAGATGATCTTGTTGCTTCCGATATCGCCGTGCACGGAGGAGAGCACCGGATAATCATTCGGTCCGTCCGATTTTCTTTGCATCGGCACAGATTTTCCAGGCCGGAATTTCTTCTTGGCCTGCTCGATGTCGAAGTTCTCCTGCGTGATTAGAGAGGGGATCTTTTGCGAGCTGTGGGACGATTTGATGTCCTTCCTCTTTTTCTGCAGTTTCGGAGGTTCTTTATCTTCGGTTTGACCATTTGAGACTCTGGGTTGCGTTATAGATGTTGATTTGGAGTGATCTGATGCTTTCACTTTCTCTTTGTCTAGTTTTTTAGTTTCACCATTTGAAGATTTTGACCCCTGCTGTCTCTGCTCCTCTTCTCTTTGTTGCTCTGTTAAGTTGGTAGCTACCTGCAGTTTTGGCTCGTGTATTTTTGAATTTGTGACATTTTCTTTGGCATTAGAAACCACAGGGATCTCTTCTTTCTCTCCGGTGACGTTGCCAGATAATTCATCACGTTTTGAGTTAACAATCTCCTCTTCTGTTTCTCCTTCTTTGGATGCTGCTCTGATGCACACAGACTCATTCTCCTCCTTCACATCACACGCTTCGCTAATCAATTTTCCATTACCCTCTTCATCAGGATTAGGCGAAAGCTCTGGTTCAATTTCCACTTTGGGCAGATCCGCGTTGCTCATGTGAATACATTTCTCCAGCTCAATTAGCAGCTCAGAGTAGTCTTCTCCCACGTCTTCCGTCTTTACGTTATTCCCGGTGCTGTCATTGTACTCATTCACAGTTGTCTGAGTTGAATCGTCCGCCATAGATACGCAGGATTTAGAAGTTTCAGAGTTTTGGTGCAGGGGGCTGACACTGGCGATTCCGCTGTCTGAGCTGTTTTCCGGCAAACTGTCAGAAAGAAGTCTCCTCTTTTTAGTGGCGGGCGAGTCACAGTCTTCGTCTTCTGTGATGGAAGCTTTGACAGGCCTCAGAACTCCTCTGAATTTAAAGATTTTGTTTCCCCCGAGCAGATGCTTCTCCATGTGCCGGTCGAACTGCTCTTTTTTGGAGAAAGTGTAATTACAAGTGCTGCAGATGAAGGACTTTTTGATAACGTGCATCACATCTGCACAGAGCTCACAGGTGTAGAGGGTGGTGTGCTTCGAATCCAGCTCATCTGCATCTTCGTGCTCTCGTCTCAGATGCTCTTTCAGCTCCTGTGCCTCCTGATATGAAACCGGACACTTGTGACAGAGGAAGATCTTCTCTAAGTTATGCACCACTAAATGTCTTTGCAGTTTGAAGGGCTTGGGGAACTGTTTTCCACAATGGTGACAGTCTCTGGAGGGGTCTTTGCAGTTGGGATGGATCTCCACATTCTTCGGCGTGTCCACTTTATGTAGGACCTCGAGTGGAGTCAAGATCCCCGGCCTCCCACTGGACACACTCCCACTTTTAACTTTCTGAACTTTCTCCTCTGTCACGCTCTCCGAAGCATTATTTTTGTCCTGCTCTTTCTGCGTTTTGCTGGACTCTCTGCTGACTTTGCTGGGCCGATGCTGCATAATAGAGGTAATAAAATTCTTCACTGCCGTCTCTTGCATGATGCCAGTTATACCCAGCATGGAGCCCTGCGTTTGACCCCGGCGGGCGAACTGGGTGGCGTGTTCTCGTAAATGCTCGTTGTACATCCACACGTCCGAAATCTCCTTTAAACACATCCCGCAGGTCCAGATCCCGCTCTTGTTTTTCGCGTGTTTCTCCCACAGATGGTCACGGAGCTGCTCCCTGGAACTGAACTTTCTCTGGACGCACATGTAGCAGGTGGGGGGCGGGGACGGATTGTGGGAAAGCTTGTGGAAATTTAACTCACCCAGTGTTAGAAACCAGCTGAAGCACACTTTGCATTTGTACTGTTTATCTTTGACCTTCATGCCGCCCTCTTGTCTCTTGCGACCGCGGCGTTCTTGGTGTTTGCTGGTTTTATCTTGTTCCTTTTTCTCAACCTCCGCCGCTTCGATGGGAGGAGTGAGTGTCATGTCTTTATTAGAATCAAAGAATTGTATATCCGGCAGCTGGAATGTCGTATTAATATTCTGGATGTCGATACTGTGCAGGTTTGGGATGCTTTCAGCTCTCGCTTCTATGGGGTCAGTGGAGAGAGGCGGCGGAAACGGTCCTGTTATCTCCTCTTCCCTTTTACAAGCGCTGGGATCAGAGGTCACGGCAGAGTTTGCATGTAATCCACTGAAATTTAATAAGGACTTATCAATGGTGCTCTCAAGGCCGTTCAAGAGACTACTTTCAGCCTCTTGAACGTTCTCCTCTTGATTCGGAGCGTTTTCCGTTTGCGGAAGCGGTTCCTTGAGGCCGCTGTTGTGACACATGTTTAGCATAATGGCGTCGTCGATAGAAATGGTCTCGTATTGACAGTGAGCGTTTGTGTTGTCAGTGAAGGCGGCCGCTGTCTGCTCTGCTTGGACTTCAGTAAACAGTTCCATGTTGCTTATAGGGAGATTTTGGTCAGTTTTTTGCTTTTTGTTTCGCTTGGTGTAAACCCGGGGGCATTTTTTCCTCTTCGCTTCTTCATCTCTAGGAAAAAGTTGTGAGAATGAGTTATCATCATCAAAAATGGCTTTCAGATCTGGGTTTATGTCAGGGGGCTCCAGAGGGGGACAGCTGGGCGGAGCATGACTGTCATTTGGGTCACTATTGTTCTCACTTTTGATTTCCACTGAAGCGTTTTCACAAATCTCTGGCTTCTCTGCTCCATCTGAATTATTCTCCACACTTTGTCCGACTGCATCACTGTTCACACATAAAGGACCCTCCTCATCTTTTTCCAAGCACATCTCACCACTTACGATCACATTCTCGTCCTTGTTACATTCTGTGGTTTGGTTTAGGATCTCCGTCTCTTTCGTATCCGTTTGAGATGTAAAATTTTCTGTAACACACTCAGAGAATTCCTCCCTTTGACTTGCTGCTTGCTCAGTTCTGTGCTCTTGAGTCTCTGGTGATTTAGACAGCTCTTTTGACGCATTGTTTTGAAACTCGGGAGTGATAGCTTGCAGTATGTTTGTCTTTAATATATTCAGGAGCTGATCGGAGAAAGGTTCCACTGCCATGTTTACCTCGGTGTTTTTGCTCCTTTTAGCTTTGCTGCTCTTCTTTACTTTAGGCATTTGCGGGCCTGTTTCGTCCACTTGAATCGTCTCATTTTGTATTTCTCCCAAGCCAGTTTCTGCAGTTTTAATCATATCAATATTCTCTGTAATTGCATCCAAGCTCGTATGTGAATCATCTTTATGCGTGGTCTCTATAGGGTCAAGAATAAGGAGAGTTTCTGGTTGGCTGCTTGAAATGTTTTGAATACCAGCTTGTTTTTCTGCTCTTACTGAATGCTTCATAGCCTTATGCCTTTTTAACCCTGGTACAGTCCTGAAGCACATGAAACAGATTTCACACACAACTCTCCCCTGCTGGGAACTCAGCGGCTTCTTTGCCATCTCTTGTTTGTGAGCTGCTGAACCCTGGCCAGGCTCTATTGTTAGTAGTTGCTGGTCTGACGACTCTGGGAGAGGCTGAATTTCGTTTTCACAGATGATCTTTGGCGTGGGCGGACCATCTGAAATGTTTTGCAAAAGTGTGTTGTCATCAGTGGATATGTGTTTGGAGTTTGCTTTCTCTGTTTCAGTCATTATACTTTCAGCTCCACTGTGGCAATCCTCCAAATGACTTTTTAGTTCAGAAGCCAAAGAAATGCTTTGAGAAGGGACATGCAATGAAAAACATGTGAGTCGCTCGGCTTCATTAATTGGCACCGGGTCGTGGGATGAAGTCAGCTCTGGGGTCAGGTCTGGTGTGTTATTGAAAATGTGTGTAGAATTATTGTTCAGCTCTTTGCGTTCCCTTTGGTCGCTGTTATCCTCGGGTGAGATCGGAATATAATCGTATTGATGGAGCTTTGGAGGGTCATCTGATCTGCTGCTGTAGTTTAGTGGGCTCAGCTTCAGATCATACATTGTATTTGTCTTTTCCAGACTTTCCGATGCTTCAGATTCCTCTGGGCCTGTGATGGTGAGAGGAGGAGGGGCGCTGGCTTTGGAGATATTACACTTGATAATATCCCCCAGGTCAGAGTGAGGAGGGCTTATCTTAGAATACTCCATCTCAGCTGCTGCTAACAGCTCATTGTGATGCTCATCTTTGTCCAGAGGTGATTTCATCTCCTCAGACTGATCACTGCTGCTGGCGGGTGCTTCCTCTCCATTGTCACAGTGTGTTACATGAGGCTGGTCTGAGGGGGTTAGGTGGGACATGCTTGGCTGGGTCACATGCATAAACAGACAGGGACTATCTTCCATCTCTCTGCATGGGGAGTTCTGTCTGCTGGCCATGAAATCCACAGGCAGCTGCTCTTTGATGTTGAGAATCTCCTGTTTGTGAATGCTGTCGAACCTGAGCTGTGCGTCGTGCTGTAAAGCATCGTGCTGTAAAGGGTGGGGCTGTAAAGGGTCGACAAAAGGGTCTTTGGTGCAGTCTGCATCCATCAGGCTCTGTGAGGACGAGAGGATTAACAGATTGTCTGTGTCTGAGGTCTGAGCACTGGGGAAAGGTGAGCACGGATCGATGTTTTCCTCATTTGTTTCGGCGAGAATTGGGCTGCAGGGTTTGTACGTCGTGATCAGCTCTAAAGACATGTCTCCTCCCAGATTAGAAAAGTTATCCTTTGTCACACATTGTGAATACTCATTATTATTCATTTTAATATGAGCTGAAATTGTATCTTCAACATTGGACTGCTCGATCAATATCTGTGTGACAGATTCATCTTTCTCATCCGTGTGCAGAGACACGTCCAGTAGAGCTGGTGAGAGCGGATTATCACACTGACCAATGATCCCCTTCACGGCCTCTGCGTCCTCGTGTCTCATGCTTAAATGTTCTGGACTGGCACAAGTGTTTTTTAATAACTGTTGGCTCTGCTCTGTAGTGCTGCTCCCCGGGGCCTCCTCCAGAACATGGGGGTCAGAGGTCACATCTCTGGGGCCATCATCAGACTCGATAGAATCACTGTTTCCACTGAGATCCTCCCCTGACAGCGCTCCGTCTCCCTCCTCCTGCCTGTTGTTTTCAGATGAAATTGGCTCGATTTCACAGGCGTCGGGGTCATCGCTTTCAGAGAGAGGCGAGTGCGGCGCGTTCAAAATGAATTCTATTTGGTCCTTCCGCTCATTGATATTTGAAGGCGATAATGTATTCTCCTGACTGGTAATTGCTTCCTTTTCACTCTGATCCTGTGTCTCAAACGCTCCGTTCATCTGACATTCAATTTCTTGAAGCTGTTGACTCACAAGAGAAGTGGCGCTGGGGTCTTTCTGTTCTGTCATAATAGCCTCTTCTTTGAATATAGAATCAGAAATCACCTCCAGGCTTTTCCTAAGGTTTTCAGCGTATCTCCTCTGCTCCAACGCTTCCTCTTTTGTTTCTGCAGACGTGTCTCTCTCCACCTTGGCCTCCTCTGTTGTAATTAAACTCAGCTCATTGTTCTGTTTCTCTGTGAGAGGCTCGAGGACCACTGGTTCACTTTGGAGGGGAGAGGGGGGGCTGGTGTGTCCCTCTATGAGCCCAAACTGGAATGGGCTGGACCAGGGGAGCGCGGATTCAGTGTAGTGTTCACTGGGCAGATTGGCTATGGGAGCGTTTATGGCCTCCACTGGGCAACTCATGTCCAAACTGGAACTGTCATTTTCACTCTCGTCTGTGAGGCGCAGCGGTGAAAATTTGCTCATCTGGAGAGGCTTCGGGGAGTCTTGCACAAGGAGAGGAGGGCTTTCCAACTTTGTCGTCTGTAGCTGATTTTCGAGCTCATTCACTATTCTCTTTATCTCCAGCTCGTCGTCTGACACACAGTTGTTCAGGTTGGCACTGTAGTCCATAATCTTCTCCGGTAGAGACAGTGAGACGTGATTATAATCTGGCTTCTTCTCTGTTTTTTCTGCTTTATACTGTGAGATCTCGTCCGGTAGCACTGGGCTAACAATCATGCTCCAATCTCTTTGCTCCAGAAATGGCGAGAATGAGGGGACAAACGCTTCCTTTTTAGTCGGGGCGTTTTCGATGGTGTGGAAGGCCTCTTTCTGCATGGGCATATCCGAGTAAATCCCACTGTCAAACCCGGCCAGTTCTCCGAACATAGACGAGGTGTCAAAGGAGAGGGGGGACTTGATGAGGGCTTGCTCCGGCTCCAGGCTGTAGGGCATCAGGTGAAGAGAGTCCTTTTGAATGAGAGGGTCCTCTGATTCAGACGGAGACAGACACACGCTATCCATCAGCGAGCTACAAAGGGCCGGGGCCTTGTGTGTGTCTAGGTCATTGACTAAAGTAATGGACTCTTTCAGTGCACTGTCATTCTGTTTTTCAAATGGCGCTGGAGTGGATAGATCAGACTGGGGGACACCGGGCGCCCCTCCTTTTCTGCTCCCTCTCTCTGTGCTGGAATCGGCCTTTTTGTGAATGCTCAGAGCTTGGCTGTCGCTGTGTAGTGGCTTTTTACATTGTTGTTGCGCCTCACTGGCGCTTTCATTTTGGCTATTTTTACTCACAGTGCTTTGTGATTCTTTGCTGGGGAGCTTGTCTTTCGTTTTCGACGGAGAGCTTTTCCGCTTTTCCACACTTTTTGTTGTGTCTGCTGCTTTCGGTGAATCAGAAACTTGTGATTGACATTTCTTTGGGCTCTCCGCTGTCTCCTTCTCCGGAACAGCAGCTTTGTCAGAGTTGTATTTCTTGACCGACTTGGTGAATGTCAGTGCTAGTTTGCTTGACTCTTTGCATAACTTATAAGGGGAAGATCTCTCGTACGTCCGATGCTCTGTCGGCTCTTTCTTTTTTATGTCCATCTTCTTTTCACAGTCCGAGTCGGTGCGGTCAGTGCTTTTGGGGCTGCTGGTTCCGTCGCTCACAGAGGTGCTTAGATCGCTGCTTGTGGACGACCTGCTGCTTCTTCTCTTTAGTTTGGGTTTTTCTGGAAACAATGAAAGCTCCTCACTCTTTTTCACCTCAAAACACTCTTTGGACTCGTGCCTCCATGCAGCCTGGTCTCTGTCACTCCTCGCTCGCCATTTGCACTCTTTAGTGTAAGTGTATTTGCACCGACTGCTTTGGTTCAACCTCCCCTGGCTCGCGATTTTCACTGGTTCACATTCTTCGTCAGAATCAGACACGTAGTCATACTCCCCGAACGCTGGGTTTTGTACAGTGGGCGTGAGTCTCTCCATCACTAAAGAAAACTGCAGATTTTTAGTGCCTTTGACGTGAAGTTTGTGCAGTTTATTTTTCTGTTGCACTATTTTATGAATCAGTTCTTTGCTCCAGGATCCTCCAGCGCTGTTTTTCCGTTTGGTCTCCTTCACGGTGGGTTTGGAGGTCGGGGACAGAGAGGCCTGGGAGGTGGGGACAGGCCCATTTTCTTGGAAACCCTTTAGCTCACGACGCTCAGAGAATTTGCTGGATAACACGAGCCTCTGAGTATTTTTGTCCTCACTTTTGCAGAGTTTTCTCATGTCTTTCGCTTTTCCATCCTGTTCCCGCGCCTTCTCCCTCGAGGCGCCTCTTGAATTTTTATGAGAAAGTTCTTTTTTAATGTTGATTTTCTCATCTTGTTCTAAATTCAAAGAGATTTTTTTCAATTTGCATTCCGTGTACTGTTTCTCACTGTCAGGGCTTTCCTCGTCTGAGTCGTAAAAATACTTTCCCTGTGTGAAAGCTCTGTCTGATTCTTCTTTGGGTTTACTTTTCTTCTCACATTCTTTTGTTTTCAAAGATTGTTTAGTCGATGTTGTTTTGACATTGTTTAGCTCATCGTCTCCAAACGCGTCAATAAAGCTACTGTCGATTTCGGCGTTGTCAGACTGATATCCCATTCCGTTCAAAGCCTCCGTAATTAAACTGTCTAATTTGGCATCCTCCATCTCTAGCTCAGGCAGAGGCACAGGGAGAGCCCCAGAGCCAGTAAACAAATTCAGTTTCATGGAATCATCTTTGTTTTCTCCTTTGGCATCACTGTCAGGAATCAGCTCTCCATTTTTATTCAACCCCAGAAGAGACAGGTGAAGTTCAGACGGACAGCGAGGAAGAGACAGATTTGAACATGTAGAAGCATTTTTCACTTGCTCATTATTAAACTTTTTACTCTCATCCATTTTTGACATCTCCTTCAGCTCATTCTGTGCAAATGCATGCTGGGAGCAGTACTGCTTGTGGCCCAGGAAGGAAGCCAAGTTGTTGAAATTCTGATCACACTGTTTGCATGTGAGGAGCACGTCTAACTGGTCCAGATTAGCGGTGGCGAGCGAGGTGGCCAACTGGTGTGCGGAGTAGGGAGGGGGAGGCTGGTGATGCTCCACTCCGAAACTGTCTATGTAGGTTTTATTTACATCCATGGAGTTCTTATTGTGCACGCTGTTATGTAAGTAGCCCATCATGTCGTCTTTGCTCCTGTCGGCGGGGTACGGCAGGGCCCTGTCAGAGTGGAAGGTGTGTGGGTGGGAGCCGAGGTGATCAGAGCTTTTGGCAGGAGTGGGATGATAAAAGGGGTGAGGCGGGGCGGGTTTAGACATCTGACTCTCCTCTGAACTGAAGTTAACGGGGCTGGTGGAGGCAGGGGACAGGGACGAGCAGGTGCTACTGGAGGCAGGGTTATGGACGGGTGAGGGCAGGGGCGACTCGTAGGGTGACACCATCATGAGTCCCATGGGTGGCACCTGCAATGGGGGGTAGCTGTAGTTCCTGGATGAGGCTGTTGTGAGGGGCTGGTTCAGGCCGAAGTACACGGTCTTATTTTTAGACTCACAGACTTGTGTGTGGCTCATTTCCACTTTAAAAGTCGAGACAGCGCCGGAGCCGTGTTTGATGGGGTCTTGCCTCCCGTTCTGAAAGGTGCTGGAGTTTTTCTGTTTGTGTGACTTATTTTCCTCCTGCCAGTCGGAGGGGGACACCATGTACGACACCTTCTGCCGAGATAACTCTATCCGGTTTTGGTTGTGCATGGCGGTATTTGGCCGTATCTGCTGCCAGGGCATGCGGCTGTTTTTGGAGGAGTTTGATCTTTGGTCATGAACAGTTTGATTCTGGAACTGAAACTTGTCATTCATGTCGTTATACTGTGTGTTCTGGTCATTAGACTGATATGTTTTGTTGCTTCCTTCCCAGTTGTGCGGTAGTCTGTTTACAATCTTATTATTCATGTTTTTGTCAAAGTTGACGGAGCCCCTGTGCATGTTGGCGAGTGCGGGGGTAGAGTTCATTTTTTTGTTTGGAAAGTGCATTTGAGTCCCTGGGCCCTGTGGAAGGCTTCTTGCATAGTGCACACTTCCCTGTAGTGTCCTCTGATTGGCTGCTGTGTCTTTAGAGTGACAGTTCCTCTTACTCCCTGACGCGTCTGTCTGCCCACCAGCCTCTTTGCCCTCGGGGATGCCAGCTTTGCCCTGCTCAGACTGCTGCGAGCTGGAGCCGGAGCTGTCACTGCTGGCGGAGTCCTCGCTCAGACTGAGGCACTGTGCGGAGGTGCCCGCTGCAGGGGCAAATGCAGGCTCATTATTGAACTGTGTGCCACTCTGGCCCACGGTCTGCCCTGGCCCAGAGCCGAAGGGGAAAGAGTGAGAAACATGGGCAGTGCCCAGAGAGTCTGTGAAGTCCTGGGACCCTGCACTTTGTTCACAGAAGGCGTCAGAGGCAGACTCCTCCAGCATGTGGTACCCGAACTGGAATGGGCCAGACACAAAGGCACTGGGTTTATTACTGTCTGTGAGGGGGGCGGACTTCTGTCCAAAGGTAGCACCGGAGAAAGTTCTGTCTGAAGACTGCCATGTGTTCGATCCACTGATCTGAAAGTCATTCAAAAGGAGCTGAGTGCCCGCTGGGGCACTGCTGTTTTCCATAGAGGCGGGAGGCAGGTGAGCGGGTGGCGGGTGAGCAGGCGCGTGGGCAGCGGGTGCGTGGGCGGCGGGTGCGTGGGCAGCAGTCTGTGAGGTATAGTTCTGAGAGCTCTCCTGGAAGCAGCGGCTGTAGCTGAGCTCGTCCTGCTGAAGCTCCGCCTCTCGCTCGGGTAAACTGGGGACGTGGAAGCGGTAACTGCCTGTCACAGGGCGGCTGGTCTCCAGCTTCTTGGGCGGGGAAACCTTCTGCTGTGGGTAGGCGATGCCGATGGTGGGGTTGGCACGTGGGTGAGTGATGCTCAGTCTGTACAGTTGCTGTGGACTACCCCGCTCAGACTTGCCCGTCCTCCTGGCCTTTTCTCGGCTGCGTCCCTTTCCGCTCGGGGACTGGGGGCTGGCTTTAGCACCGGGCCAGGTTCTGTCTGAGGAGAACTTGGTTCTGTTCTGGAGAGAGCTGAAGTCGATTTTTCCGGCCTGTTGGGGTCTGATCACAGCCTCTCTCTGCTGCGTCACGTCCCGCTCTTTCTCTTTGGCTCTGGCCTCAGTGCTGCTGTGAGGAAAATCCTTTGTGGTTTTGTCTTTGTGTGAGTCGAGCGCCGGCCTCTCATCCCTCAGTGTGGACTCAGAGTCCAGTTGTTTGACAGCGTGTTTGAGCTGGCTCTCTCCTGCCATGGTGCAGAGCTGTGCTGAAGCCAGGTCCTCACAGAGACTGTCAGGAGAATCAGAACATCTCCAGTGGCAGGGACTGCAGGGACAGGGCTGCTCTCCGCAAGCTCATCTCTTCACTCCCATCCTGGACTTTTCATCTGGCAGCACAGGGACCTGTGGACACAGAAAGAGAAAAATATTTAAAAAACAGGTAATAACACCATAAACATTACAAAATAATTCAGAGTTAAAAATAAAAAATGTCTCATTAAGGTATAGAAAGTAAAGTAGAAAAAAGAAGACAGCAGCAGTAACCCACAGCACACGAGTCACATCTAAATGAAATGACAGTTTGCACTAATTGCCAGCAGAGGGCACTATTGCCCTGTCACACAGAGGCTCCCTCAGCACAAAGAGCCTGTGTAATCACCAGGAAATCTCCACACAGCCAAAACTCATATTCCACTTCAGATTCACTGACACAGACTTAAGACGGCGTGTGTTGAAATAAACAGTGTTTGTTTGTGAGAAAAACAATATTCTGCACAAACAGCCCAATAAAGAGTGGCCCTGGAGTTAGAGCAGAGCTCAGACTAAACTGTGAAGGGTCCAGTCCCAGGGCCAGTGCATGATTCACAGGCTCCTTATGTGAGCAGGACAATGCCACTCTGTTCTAACGCGGCAGCCTGGACGCTTTAAGGGAATATCGGGATTAGACCGTCACAGTCTCTCTGTTGTCCATCAGACAGTTTTCTTTGGCCTCAGACTCCACCACTTTGTGTTGTGAGGCCAGACACAGAGACGCAACCAAAATCACACTTCTCCAAATGCTACCAAACCAAACCAGTGTGTTCTGCCCATAAACTGTGTAAAAAAGTGGATGAAGGGAGCGTGACGTAACCCACAGTGGTCAGCTCAGATGAAGCTCACGAGGATGGCGGTTATAGAGGCGAATTTGGAGAAGAGTCTCATGTTAGAAATGCAAAATAGTGAAGTAAAACACAAGGATCATGCAGATGCAGGTTAATATGAACATTTTATGACCAAAATGAGGAGCCTGACAGCCGCAGTTACAGAGAGGGGTGACATATTTCAGTACAAAGTGAATTAGAGACGATGGAGCTGAATTGTGCCACTTGTTTGGAATGGTCAGTAGTTTAGCTCTACAGCCTATGGACTCTGCTGCTGTGTGTTGTGAGGCATTGTGAGGCAGACCTGCCACTTCCTGAGACGCAAACTAAACCAAACCAGAGTGTTCTCAATGTTTTGGCAGAAAGAGCTCAGATTTGTACTGAAAACCTGAGATCAGGAGAAAGTCCAAGCCACTTAGGGCTGCAGCAGAATCCAAAACTCCTGCCAGTTTTACAGGGCAACTTCTGACTGAGGAAGACCTGAACCTGCAGGTCAGATCAGCAGGTCTGCTCTAAACGTGAGTGTGAAAAATGCAGCGTGTCAGACAGAGCACAGGAGCCTCCAGACGATATATCAAACTGAAAGCAGCTGATGCACACGTTTTACATTTTGGATGCCCTGCATTTAATCATGGTAATGTGCAGAGAAGAAGCCAAAACTCATGTAAAAATATTGTAACTTTTAAAAATGAGTGGAGTATTTCTAGTCCAACAAGGTTCATTTGGTCTTCCGATCATTTATTTTAATAGAGTCTTTTTTCAGACCAGGGTTTAGTTTGTTTTCATACCTGACAGTTTCAGTTGCTCACTGCGGCCTTCCTCCAAGCGGTCACGTGACCACAAGACCGAGAGAGCCCAAACTGTCAGGTATGAAAACAAACTAAACCCTGGTCTGAAAAAAGCATTGAATAAAATAAAACATAAAAAAATGATATATAAGAATATCTGTCAGAAATACCAGTAGCTAAAATTACTCAAGCACAAGTAAAAGTCTGGGACAGTGAGGAAAAACGATGTGTTAAAACATAGAATCGTGAGTAAATGTGATTCACTGCCACCCACCTCTTTATGATGGTGCTAAGTATGGGGTGCATTACAGGGATGGTCCTGTAGCTACAGTGAACAGCTCCCCTGCTGCGCTGACGGCTTTACAGGCTAAATAATAGCAGAGACCCAGACAGGAGCGAGCGGCCGGCAGGAGCGAGCGGCCGGCAGGAGCGAGCGGCCTCCAGGGGCACGTTCTCCAGACAGGTGCTCAGACTCTGAATTTATTTAGTACTGATAAATCATGAACATTTAAACCAGGAAGAGGTTAGAATGTCCCGGAGACTGTAGGCGGACGCACAGACTTTAAGAGCACAGGGACGTCATATTCCAGAGGATTTAAATGAGATCACAAAATACACATTTAGAAACACTATCTCAATGTATATAAAAGTGGATTTGTACAAGAATCATGTAAGTAATGTCAGTATAATCCAAAGTTTCAGATCACGTCACAACATTCTAAAGGCCTATAATATTTTATATAAACAGGGGCAGGTAAATTGTAGATGGCTAAAATTCAGATTTTTGTTGTAATACAGTAAGTTCTTGGGTCTAGTCGCTCACAGAAATGCCCAGATCCAAAATTTGTGACTTTATTTTAAGAGATTTCATGGCAAAGTACACAAAGAGCCAAGATCTCACCCAAAATCTGCATTTTGACAATAAGAATTTTAGCTGCCCCCCAGCTGTATTAAATATTATTGCCCTATAAAATGCTGTGATGTCATCTGAAACACAGCAATTGGTGGTTTTCATAATCTACCATGTGATGACGGGGGGCAAGAGACGGATTTCCCTGTGAATAACATTATACTTTGTCGTGAAATATCCCAAAATGCATTCTCAAATCTTTAATGTAATCTTTTCTACCGATGACTAAACCCATTAGCTTGCCACGTCACAACAAAAAACGACATTCTAACTCATTTGAACCCATCTGTGTTAAATATTATTGATCTGGTGAGATTTTCTTTCCAGTGTGTTTACAGTTGGACTGGACAAAACAGGGTCATGTGATGGAAATTTGATTGAATAAAATGTCTATTATCATCGTAAATGTATAATTCTGATGCTTATCTTTATGTACTATTGTGTAAATGTTTCATAGGCATCAAACTGTGCCTCATCTTAAGGCTCTGACCGAAACTAAAATGAGCAGCTCTGTGGTATTTTTGGTCCTGGAGGAAAAAGGGTTGGAGACACTTGGTATAAGAGACGTCACTCACAAAAAAGCAGCACGAGAAAAAACTAAAATATGAAATGAAGTGAATAAAAAACTGTGAAGCCAAAACTGGAAACTGGATCAACTGGATATTAGGAATTATATCAGATGTAGGATGGGTCAAAGGCAAGATGGGTCAAATGCAGAATGTGTCAAATGCAGAATGATCAAATGAAGAATGAATCAAATGTAGGATAGTCAAATGGGTCAAATGCAGAATGAGTCAAATGGAAAATGGTCAAATGCAGAATGAGTCAAATGCAAAATGGTCAAATGCAGGATCTGTCAAATGCAGGATGTGTCAAATGCAGAATGTCAAATGCAGAATGATCAAATGAAGAATGAGTCAAATGTAGGATAGTCAAATGCATAATGAGTCAAATGCATATCGGGTCAAATGCATATTGGGTCAAATGCAGGATGGGTCAAATGCATAATGGGTCTAATGGAGAATGGTCAAATGCAGAATGGGTCAAATGCAGTGAGTCAAATGAAAATTGGGTTAAATGCAGGCTGGGTCAAATGAAGAATGGGTCACAGTTCCTGCACACTGTTTCCATTCATGCTTGGAGTTTATTTCCATCGTTCTTCACACTGGAGATTCTCACTGAAGCATCCAAACTATGAATGACACGTGTGAGCGGAATGTGGCACAAATACAGATTCAGAATATCTCCAAACTTGTTTTAGATTAAAAAAAAAAAAAAAAAACCTTTCCCCTTTGCTTTGATCATTACATTTTTGGCATTTCTCACCCCTGACGTGGCACAAACTGGACGTGAAAACCAGACACTTTATTATGACGCCCGTGAAGAGGAGGCCAAGAGTTTGCAGCTCTGTCAATAAAGCGAAGGGAGGAGACTTCGAGGAATTTGAGAATATTTCTACAAACTGGCTGATTCATTTTTCCTTGGCAACATTTCTCACTTTCATATCTTACCTCATATATTTTATATTGCCGGAATTCATCTGAAATATAGTAAGCATTAAGAGAAAAAAAGTACACTGAATGAGAAGGTGGGTCAAACTTTAAGACGGGTCGTGTACGTGTTTCTATCATGGGCTCACAGTTGGAACTACCATAAAATACAGATCTTTTTTTAGTTGCCTGAGTTTGTTTCCTTTTATACCGATATTTCCTCTCATTAATCCGACATAAACGAGCTCTGTCCTCTGCGCACTCCGGCTGCTTTTTCCTCGTCTCATTCTCTGGTCGGGGTCCCACAGATGCGCACAGTGAGGCCTGGTTGTGAAAATTCGCAGGGCCCCTCCAGCTCCGCGGCCCCGTCCCTCCTCCCTCCTCCGGGCTGTCAGCCGGGCGCTCGGCTCTGGGCACGCCGTGATCTAGTGCCCCCGGGTAAACAGCGGCGCTCATAGATCATGTGAGGGTGAGGGCGCGGTGGGGCGAGGGCACAGGAGCACATTTACACAGACGGGGCTGTCACTCACACTGACTGATGCACCACCGGGATGTTCTGAAGGCACGGATTTGAGATCTGATCACGTTTAAAGCTGCGCTGTGTAACTTTTCTAGTGGAGGGCCCGTCAGATGCTTTTATCCATGGAGATGTTATTGCTTTGTCTGGAAAATGGCATTAAACCTTTCTTCTTTTTCCTCTTTTAATCCTTTTTTTATCTTCATGGAGACCAAACCAGGCCGAGTTACAGGTCAGGGGTCTTCGGGAATTCTTACTAAAAGTCCACATTCCGACATCACTGCCTTCAAGTAACTGCGTCTCCCTTTTATAAATCACAGATGTAACATGGAAAGTCGTGTGTGTGAACAATAATCTCATTCTGTCCATTTCTTGCTCCAGTTAAAGTGCAAACGTTCTTTTCACTGGCCTTGAATGATGCAAACTGCAGGTGCTCTGTGTTTTTCCCACACTTTTGCATCAAGCAACGCCTCTTTCCCACACTTTATCAGCTATAAAGAAAACATTTATAATTAGAATACACAAAGGGTTAGACTCGCTCAGACCATCACAAACCTCGCTTAGATTCTTTACACTCTGACAGTTTTTGCCTGTTTGTCCCTGACGCCTTGAATCCTGCTGAAACATCATTAAAGGTTCTGTAAAGACCATCTCCTCTGTGCCTTTGTTCATTTTTGCAAAGATTTAACAGAAGTAAACAAGTATGTGACATTTTTGTACATAGGCACAGTCTAGAAATGAGAGCCAGAAGTATTTCTGAGCCGTAAAACCACCTGTGAGTGAATAAACATAAAGGTAGAGCTGCTTAATGTCACACTGTGGAACATTCCAGACAGAGGAATGAATGGTGAAGGAGCCCCAACCAAAAAGTTGCAAGTCCTTGTAGTCAAGGTTCCCACAGTAATGGAAATCCTGGAAAAGTCATGGAATTGTGTAAACTTAATGAAAGTTTTGCAAAAGTCATGGAATTTTAGTGTCTGTTTCCCACAGCTCCATTGTTCTGTTGCGTCTCATGAGGCTGTTGTGATTATTTCTGAACGTCTCCACAGCCGCTCCAGCAGGACAAACACCATAAGGTGTTTGGTTTGTTTTAAATGTTAAAAACTATAAACCAAACCCTAAGGTGAGTGGAAAGGGTTCACATTTCATATTTAGCCCTAATTCTACACATGTGAGTGCTGTAAAGTCATGGAAAATGCACTTTAGGTCATGGAAAAGTTTTGAAATGTCAGTGAAAAACAGCAGAAACCCTGTGTAGTAAAACTCAGTGATGAACGAATGAACGCAACGACAAAGCACCTTTCAGTGTCATTTGTCCAGATCCTGAACCAGTATCACAGGGAGAACATGCAAACTCCACTGATTCATGTGGTGCCAGTGAAATGTGACTGTGGTGAAGCCGAGCAGCGAACAAAGTGTATGTTAGTGTAACTCAAACCATGTGTGCCATGAGCTTAATCTATATGTTTTGAGTCATTATTCATGAAAAAATCATTAAAAGTTCAAAAAAGAAAATATCAAACCCATGAAAACACACCTGTATGAACGCTGTCGGGCTGTAACACTGACATGACCTGCTCTTAGCTTCAGGCTAAAGCTTTACTAAGGCGAAATTTACCAAGAGAGAAAGTCATTATAATTTGGAATTGGAAAAAAAGAAAAACAGGTTTGAGCCTATGGAAGAGTCTAAATGAAAAAAAATCAAAGCTTCAAAATCTTTTCAAGAAATGTCAAACATGAAATGCTCCAAAAGTATAAAGTGTAAAGTCTAGAGGTAGACAGGTAGTAGGTCTGAACGATTTTTAAGAAAAAAATGTAATTGCAATTTTTCTGGCAGATATTGCGATTTTGATTTCATCCACGATCTTTGTTCCACTCCCCCTGTGGAGTGGAACTCTTTCAGACGCCTGATGGCAGCTGGACCTCTCTCCTCCTCCTCGCCTGGCTCCTCCTCTTCGCCTGGCTCCTCCTCCTCGCCTGGCTCCTCCTCCTCGCCCGGCTCCTCCTCCTCGCCCCTCTTCTCCTCCTCCTCTGGCCCACGGGCCTGGACATCTATAGCCTGTCCGTCCATGGGAGTGGATCCCTCCTTCACTGTAGTTCTCCCCGAGGTTTCTTCTTTTTCCCAGGACCCTGGGTTTTTTGGAGTTTTTCCTTGCTGAGAAGGAGGGTCTAAGGACAGGGGATGACTGGACAATGTTTCATTTGCTGCTTTACATGAATGTTGTTTATTCTTGTTTTGATATGTCTGTGTGTATGTTTTACTCATCCATATCTTGGAACGCCCTTAGAGGCTACTGTTGTTGCGATTTTGGGCGCTACAAAATAAATTGAATTGAATTGAAATCAAGTTTCAGTGCACGTGAACATTTGCAAACATCACAGAAACTTACATCAGACCATTCAAACACTAAACTTCAAAACTCTAATGAAGAATGAAAACTAAAGTCAAGAATTTATTTCAAATATTGTCATGTTTATGAACAGAAAAATGCTGCACAGAGGAGCTACGGCCTGAAGAACTAAAAGAGCATCTGTGGCTTAACTTTAATAAACTTAAACTTTACAGACATTCAAACAAGAGGGTCAATTAATGCAGCACCAAAATATTCTTGCAATAATGTAAAAAAATATATAAATTCTAAATAAATTATAGCAAACAGTGACCGGCTTTTTTTAAACAGACTTACACCACAAGTCAGGACTAAACCAGAACTGAACCACGACTGAACCAGGACTGAACCAGGACTGAACCAGGACTAAACCAGGACTAAACCAGGACTGAACCAGGACTGAACTAGGACTAAACCAGGACTAAACCAGGTCTAAACCAGGACTGAACCAGGACTGAACCAGGACTTAACCAGAACTGAACCAGGACTATACCAGGACTGAACTAGGACTGAACCAGGTCTAACTCTGCTGCGGAGATAAAGTGAGGAGGGGGTGTTTGGAGGCTTCTCGTGGTTCAGAGGGACATCAGGGCGGTGGGGAAACTCTGTATGTGTGAAATAGTAGACGAAACAAAACCTGGTCACTTAGGAGCACTGCAAAAAAAACACAGCTTTGACAATCCCAAAATCGTCTGAGATCGCAATTTTCAGTCCAAAACGAAAGATGGTGCGGTCCTAATAGACAGACAGAGAGATGGAACAGTGAAAAAGCTGTGTATTTCCATCCTTAGACAATGCAGATGGTGCGGAGCAGCAGCAGCATTAGTTCACACGCCTCTCGTCTGTGAAATCACCAGTTTCGCAGTATTTTGGTGCTCGGTTTGACTTTCCAGTTTTATCTTCTGAACTTGGATTGAACATAAAGAATTTTCAGCGGTGGCACAATTGCAAGTTGGGCACAACTTATCAAATCCTGTGTACACTGGTCGCAAATGTGTTCCATAAAGTGTGTTCTAGAGGGATTTTACAAGTCAATTAAGGCCGTGTGTAAGAGTGTGTGTGTGTGTGTGTGTGTGTGTGTGGAGTCAAAGAGTTCCACCACAGCGGCCCGACTCGGAGACTGCTGAGTCGACTGTGGTGAAGGTGGAAGTCTGTGCGTTCACTTCATTCTATAGGAACAAGACGAGAGTATAGAGGACATATAGAGAACTGAGACTTTAAAGCGTCGAACTGAGACTTTAAAGTGTCGAACTGAGACATTAAAGCGTCGAACTGAGACTTTAAAACGTCGTACTGAGACTTTAAAGCGTCGTACTGAGACTTTAAAGCGTCGTACTGAGACTTTAAAGCCTCGAACTGAGACTTTAAAGCCTCGAACTGAGACTTTAAAGCGTCGAACTGAGACTTTAAAGCGTCGAATTGAGACTTTAAAGCGTCGAACTGAGACTTTAAAGCCTCGAACTGAGACTTTAAAGCATCGAACTGAGACTTTAAAGCCTCGAACTGAGACTTTAAAGCCTCGAACTGAGACTTTAAAGCGTCAAACTGAGACTTTAAAGCGTCGAACTGAGACTTTAAAGCGCTCGTATTGCGCTGTTTTCTGATCCGTTCTAATGTCGTTTCCTCGTCACAAACAGACCTGGAGTTGAGTTTGTTTCATTCACACATCTTTACGTTTTTTTCATTCTCATTGTAGTTTATAGAACAACCTGAGTGAGGAGTTTTAAAAAAAAAAAGTCTAACTCTGTAGAAGCCTTTAAGAAAAGAGTATAAAGTGTCATGTCCTGAAAGCTCTAGATCTCTGGAATGAATGAATTATGCATTAAATTTAGTTTGTTTTAATTTATACTTTGTCTCTTATATCTACAGTAATTCACAAGTGAAATTGTAAATGTAAACTGTTCATACACTGCTTTTCTTTGTTGGGATTCTGTCATTGTTTAATCGAGTTTGGTGTTAGAAGTACTTTTACTTCAGCCTGAACCCTTTCGGCAATGATCCAGGGAGCTGGAGTCTATGTTTTATTTTATAGTGCTGCAAAATGACACAAACCCTGCACATTTACACTGAGTTCTTGTCTCAAACTTTGTATTTACGTTTAGGACATCACAGACACAGATGCTTCAAGTGTTTTAGCACAAGTGTGAGTTTTCAACACCTGTTTATAGAAAAAGTATAAGATACACACATAAAAACAGACAAAACACATTAGTTACACACAGGACCTTCACTAGAATCATTTGGATCATTTCTGGAATCGCCGATCTGTGCTGAACTAAAGGGAAAAGGAGCTGTTCACTTGGAAACCTTTGTGTTTCATGACATCACAAGGTGGAACAGAGTGTTTGGAGCTTTGGAGATGTAGACAGACAAATTATAAAGAGTTACTCAAACGTGTGAATGAAACAAAGCACAACTCCAGGTCTGTTTCTGAGGAGGGAAGAACATTAGAACACGGCTTAAACCTCTCAAAAGTCCATTTTTACGCAATATAGGAGGTTAAAAATAATATTGGTTTAGAAGAATCACAAAAATAATGACTCGCGTTCATGATTTAGACCACATGTGTCAAACATGCGGCCCGGGGGCCAGATCCAGCCCTCCAAGACCTTTAATCTGGCCCTCGGCTGATTTTTCTATTAAAATACTTAAAATTTTCTGATTTTTCTGTTAATTTTCTGCACCGTTTAGCATAGCAGCGTCTCCGGCGTTTCTGTACGTTGCGACTCCCACCAGAGCAGCACAAATGAAGACTTTCCTCTTTCCAAACGCTCTTAAAGGACAATCGTTTTGACTGTCGACCGTGACCCTCATCAGCAAAATGTCAAAAAATGAGAAAAGCAGATGCTGAGTTCAGGATTTCCCAAGAAAAATAGTCTAATTCTTATTTGTTGACAGAGGTGAATGGGAAATCTGTGCTCAGTGTGTTTGGAACAAGTGGCGTTGCTCGAGGAATATAATCTTAAACACCACTACGAGACACGGAGAAAAATACAATAACTTGAAGAGAGAACTGAGTTTTCTGATCCGGCCCTTTTGGGATCAAAGTAGGTTGCATACGGCCCCCGGACCAAAATGAGTTTGACACCCCTGATTTAGACGGACTGTTCACTTTGCGGTTCAATAAACTGCGGAATAAGTCTTGATGAATCACAGAAAACTTAAAGCTACAGTAGATAATGTCACCTACATGATTCTGCGGAAACATAAAGATAAAACCAGACTTTGGAACATTATTGACGGAGATAGACACGTTTTATGCTTTACTGTAGAAGATTATCGCCAAAGGGAACAACATTTCCATGGAAACAGGCAAATAAAGTCCTTCTAGACCAAACGAAAGTCAGGTTTGTGGAGATGCAAGCACACTCACGAGTTTATCTGTGCAATAAACAAGCAAACAGGATTTTATTTTAGCTTTTAAGTATTATTCTGGGGCTAAAAGCTACACTGTGGTTTTAAAAAAGTAAAAACAAAGGAATTCCAAACTTTCCAAATCTCTATCGACTTTTAGGAGAAAGTATTTTGAAGCAGACCAAACGAGCAGTGAATAATGTTTGAGTTCTGGTGTTTCCAAAGGGTTCGTTGTACAAACATAATGCATCTTTTTAAGGGGAGTACAAGAAACACAAGCCCTCACATCTTTCCTCACATCCAGACTCAAACAGAACCAAAGAAAGTGTACTCAAAGCTTTTCCGACTTCAAAACACCATTATGACGCGAAAAAAAAGTAGCCTAACATGTTCGGAAAGTTCAGTCAATAGATCCCAGTGCGAATGGTCAAAATAGTGTGTGAGTTATGGCTTATTGCAGCTATACACTGTTGGTAAAAGGTTTCATGACTCAAAACTCAATTTCCGGAAGGCTCTTTCCGTGGCCTCCTCGTATTGATAGATGTGGTGTTGGCTGCAGTTAAAATACACTGGGCGCATTGCAAAAATCTCTGTCCAATCGTTCCTTTAAGCCCATGATTACTTTTGCAGTTTCACTTTTTCCAAAATGGCCAAAGCCCCTCAGAAACTCGGTATCATTCAAAGTCAGGTAGTTTTAGACCACGCCAGGCTCTACAGGTCTTTTACCACGGCGACGCAGCGACTGGAAGAAGTACTGCGTTTGTTACTTAAGTAAAAGTAAAAGTACTAATACAGGCGCAAAAGAAGACAAAAGTAAAAGTATCACATGAAAAAATCTACTTAAACGTGCACTGTGTAACTTATCTGGTGCTGCTTTTCTTGGTGGAAATGTTATTTCTTTGTCTGGAATGCCCCACAATATGGCTTTAAACATTTCTATTGCCATGGAGACCAAATCAGACCAAGTTCCAGGTCAGATCTGTGGGGAGGCGACCCCGCTCACAGTCACAATGTCTGTTTTTCAAGGGTTTTTTAAGCTATAAAACCACCTGTAACTGAATAAATGTAAAGTAGAGCCATTTAATGTCACACTGTGGAACATTCCAGACAGAGAAATGACATCTCCATAGAAACAAGCAGGTGATGATCCTCCATCCAAAAAGTTGCAGAATGCAATTATGATGTGAGCGCGACATGATCCTGACAGCTCCTGAGGCCGGAGGAGGACTTAAAAAGAAACAAGACTGAACCAGGACTGAACCAGGACTAAAGCCAGGACTAAACCACAAGTGAACCAGGACTAAACCAGGACTAAACCAGGACCTAAGCCAGGACTAAACCAGAACCTAAACCAAAACTAAACTGGGGACTAAACCAGAACTAAACCAGGACTGAACCAAGACTGAACCAAGGCTGAACCAGGACCTAAACCAGGACTAAACTAGGACCTAAACTAGGACCTAAACCAGGACTAAACTAGAACTAAAGTATCAAACATAAACCAAGACTGAACCATGACTAAAGCAGGTCTAAACCAGGAGCTAAACTGAGACTTAAATCAGGACTAAACCAGGACTGAACCAGGTCTAAACCAGAAGTAAATTAGAACCTAAACCAAAGTTAAACCAGGTCTAAACTAGGACTAAACCAGGACTATATAACCCAGGTGAAGTGTGAACATACCCATAATATTAGTATAAAACCTCGTCAAACTGAGATTCTTTCATTATTCCCCTGTTTTTTTCTTTTCTTTCCCTAAACGTCGCTGTCGTCTCATAATGGCGGCAGACGAGCGCAGCAGGAGAGCGCGATGCAAACGGGACGCGATCCTCACAGCTCCCGTGAGGCCGCTGGAGGACGTCTAAAAACAATAGCGCTCTTTATAACACGGAAAGCAAAAACATGGCATCAGGAGATCTTATGAGCGTTCCAGATGTTCCTGCAGTGAAATGCTGAGACTCTGTGGGGTTTGGAGAGGAGGATGAGCTACGATCAGATGGAGTGTGGAGGAGAGGAGGAAGAGTGTGGAGGAGAGCGCAGTTTGACAGGAGCCGGGGTGGTCAGAGGAGCTGAGTCAGCCTTTCCTCGAGCTCAAGTTGGCAGAGTTAAAAAATGAGTCTGGAATCCCGATGATTCACAGCGATTACGCAGCGCACATCCAGTCACATTCAGTTCAGCACCAAAAAGCTGCAATTCACATGGAAATACAATGTTTAGGACAGGTGTAGGCTCAGCTAGGACTAAACCAGGACTAAACAGGGTCTAAACCATGTCTAAACTATGACTGAACCAGCTCTAAATTGAGACTAAACCAGGACTAAACCAGGACTAAACCAGGACTGAACCAGGAGTGAACCAGGACTAAACCAGGTCTAAACCAGATCTAAACTAAGACTAAACCAGGTCTAAACCAGGTCTAAACTAAGACTAAACCAGGTCTAAACTAAGACTAAACCAGGTCTAAACTAAGACTAAACTAGGTCTAAACTAAGACTAAACCAGGTCTAAACTAAGACTAAACTAGGTCTAAACTAAGACTAAACCAGGACTAAACTGGGTCTAAACCAGGACTGAGTCTGGTCTGATCCAGGACTATACCAGGACTGAACTAGATCTAAACTATGACTAAACCAGGACTAAACCGGGTCTAAACCAGGACTGAACCAGGTCTAAACCAGGTCTAAATTGAGACTAAACCTGGACTAAATAGTCCTGGTTTAGTCTTGGTTTAGTCCTGGTCAGGCCTGGACTGTGCAATGAAAGGAATGTGCAATATTTCATAGTTTGGCCCCTGTGACCTCGGCTCCTTTGGGATAACGGATGGAAATGAGCCTCAGGCGACGATCGGTGTGATCACATTCATGTTGTGTCATGTTTGTCCATTAACTCTGTCCTATTCACATAAACAAATGAACCAGGACGTAAATCAGGGCCTAAACCAGGAAAAATAGTCCCTCCTCTCTGTCCCTGCTGCTGTGGCCTCGTCATGTTGGTCTGAACATGTTTGTGATCCTGGGGTTTTCATTTCACTCATTTGGCCGTAGATTTTTTAATTCCTTTTCCTAATGTAGAACTCTGCCCCAAATTCTCTCCTAAAACTGCTCTCCTCAGGCGTTTATCCTGTGTATTAGTACACAGTCTGTTCTAAACCAGCTG
>CM068348.1:9751716-9834216 GCA_034769755.1 Odontamblyopus lacepedii | reverse complement strand
TGGGCACATACAGGCACATGTGGGCACATACAGGCACATGTGGGCACATATGGGCACATACAGGCACATACGGGCACATATGGGCACATACAGGCACATGTGGGCACATATGGGCACATACAGGCACATACAAGCACATGTGGGCACATACAGGCACATATGGGCACATACGGGCACATACGGGCACATGTGGGCACATACGGGCACACACAGGCACATACGGGCACACATGGGCACATATGGGCGCATACAGGCACATGTGGGCACATACAGGCACATACGGGCACATACGGGCACATATGGGCACATACGGGCACATACAGGCACATACAGGCACACACAGGCACATATGGGCACATACTGGCACATACGGGCACATACAGGCACACACGGGCACATACAGGCACATACGGGCACATGTGGGCACATGCTGGCACATATGGGCACATACAGGCACATACAGGCACATATGGGCACATACGGGCACATACAGGCACATACGGGCACATGTGGGCACATGCTGGCACATACGGGCACATATGGGCCCATACAGGCACATGTGGGCACATATGGGCACATGTGGGCACATACAGGCACACACGGGCACATACGGGCACACATGGGCACACATGGGCACATATGGGCGCATACAGGCACATGTGGGCACATACAGGCACATACGGGCACATATGGGCACATACGGGCACATATGGGCACGTACGGGCACATACAGGCACATACAGGCACACACAGGCACATATGGGCACATACTGGCACATACGGGCACATACGGGCACATACAGGCACACACGGGCACATACAGGCACATACAGGCACATGTGGGCACATGCTGGCACATATGGGCACATACAGGCACATATGGGCACACACGGGCACATACGGGCACATACAGGCACATACGGGCACATGTGGGCACATGCTTGCACATACGGGCACATATGGGCCCATACAGGCACATGTGGGCACATATGGGCACATGTGGGCACATACAGGCACACACGGGCACATATGGGCACATACAGGCACACACGGGCACATACAGGCACATACAGGCACATACAGGCACATATGGGCACATACAGGCACACACGGGCACATACAGGCACATATGGGCACATACAGGCACATACGGGCACATACAGGCACACACGGGCACATACAGGCACATACGGGCACACACGGGCACATACAGGCACACACGGGCACATACAGGCACACACGGGCACATACAGGCACATATGGGCACATACAGGCACATACAGGCACACACGGCCACATACAGGCACACACGGGCACATACGGGCACATGTACAATACATTTTATTTATTAGACGCCTTTCTGGACACTCAAGATCACCTTCAACAACGTAAACAAATGAAATATGATTAAAACCGTTAAAGTGGAACAGTATTTAATTGACTGATTGTATTTAGTATTGTATTTTATTCATATTTATTGTTTAGTATTTAGTCATGTATTAGACAGTATTCTAATTGATCGATTGTATTTAACTGACCTACATTTTATTCTGAATTTTAGTTGTAATTTTCAAAGTGTTTAAAATTCAGAATAAAATTTCACCTTTTAAAAATTCAGCACTCATATTTTGAAACCCTTAAATTCAGCAGGCAAAATTCAGAGCATGAAATAAAAAGGTGACATTTTAATTTTTAATTTTGTACACTTTGAATTATTTATAATCAGAATTTTAATTTCTGAAATTTTAAGTGTACTTTCCAATCTCTTTTTTCAGAGTTAAAACAATAGAGCCTTTCAAATCTTGTGTGAATGACGAGCAGAGCTAAATGCTGATGGTTTTATGACCTTAAAACCAAAAATATGCAACTATTTTGAATTTCCAAGTTACAAAACTTATTTACTTTGCTTCTCTGTTAAGAAGGATGGGAAAAATACAGTTTCCTAACCCGAACATAGTATTTTGAGCTTCACAAAAAGTATAATTCATGATGAAATGTGTGATATATCTGGAGATGAAGTGAAAAACTGTTGTGGGCTCAGCTTTTCTGTGAGGATTTGTCCAGTAAAACCTCAAAATGTGGATTCTGCCTTTGTAAAAGTGCTTCGTGTTCATCATAAACACCTCTCAAATAAACAAATAATGTAAAACACAAGTGTAAATGTGTTTAAACTGGGCTCTGATCTCACTCACATGTGTCTGAGCGGTTTTCATTTTCCAAATTGTCCTTGATTTTTCATAATTTGTGACATTCTGAATTTAATTCTAGTTTTCCCATTAAAATAACATTCTGTTCCACTTCACTTTTGCCTCCAGCTGCCTCCAGTCCAGAATTTAGAAGGTTTTTGTTTATAATTTTTCAGAAGAAATCCAGCGGTATTTAAAATCTAATGGAACAAATTATCTTCCATAATTCTGGCTCCAGTTCACCTCATATTGAAACATTTTGCCCTTTTCTCTGTACTTGCGGCTCTCAGACTCCAAATTTTGGTCTTAAAAGTTCAGATTAACTGACTCTACATGATCCTGGGGTTTTTATTCCACTATTTTGTCCATAAATAAATTCCTACTCCAAACTCCTATAACCGTTAGCCTCAATGAGCTTCATTTGACTGGAGCTGAACGCTGTGGTGACGTCACACTTCTTCAGTCCACTTTTTTACACAGTCTGACGTCCTCTTCATTAAAAGCATAAAGGATTCACAATCTCAGATGGAAATAGGCTCTGTTTAAAAAAAAAAAAAAAATCTCCAAAAATGTTGATTTCATTTTGAAACTGTGGAATAGATCAGAACGTCTGCATCTTCTACGTTATGTAAGAAAACACCAGTGTCAAAGGGTTTAGAAGGACATAAAATTATAGGCAGGATACAGGGAGACCAGAAGTTCTGCTAAAAGCTCAGCACAGCCAAAGTAACAGACTAAAAAGAAGAAAGGATAAAACTGGTAACACTGTCATCTAAAATGTATTATAATGAAATGAACAAGAAATTTAAAAATGCTGAGATTTTATATTTTAATACTGTAAAATACCAAATAGTCGCCGGGGCGTTTATTTGTTTCAGTCACTTCACAGACCAGGAGTTTATTTGAGACCAGGCGGCGATTTGGGGCGATTAATTCCTTCCCCACAAAAATCCTGCTCAGCAAAAGTGAGCAGGAAAATCTGGAACTCAAAATCTTTTAACCAGCGTGATGATAATTTAGTCGACTTTCTATACAGACATAGGCGAATTCATCTGAAATGTTACAACAAAATATCTACGGAGCGAAGAGTTTCCCACATTTGAAAGTGTTTATGCAAATGAGCCGTGTGGTTTTAAGTTTGGTTTGGTTAAAACGAGCCCTGGAACACGAACGCCTAGTGTTGTGGCGGTGAATTACTTTGCGTCGCATAGACCTCGATGCAGATCCATAAATCAAAAACGTCAGCGACAAAGCGAGGATAGAAGTGTGCGGTGAGTCGACGCAGAAATATAATTCAGCCTTTACACGACGCAGCATCAGTCCTGCTGTTGGTGCAGCTCGACTTCTGTCTTCAGCACCAACATTAGACTCACCGTTTATTTGGAACCAATGCTTATCTATCAGAATATACAAATATACAAATATACGCCTGCACCCGGCGTTTAACCCGGCGACTATTTGGTATTTTATGGTATGATTTTTTTTTTTAAATTTATATAATTTATGCTTTATTTCACGCCTGTCTATTGCTCTTTTTTGCTGCTTATTTAGAATTTATTATTACCATTTATATATTTTTTCTCTTTGTTATATTATTAACTTCCCATGTGGATCAATAAAGTTTGTTTAAGTATACAAAATATAATTAAAAAAATGTTATATTTTGATAATTAGACAGTGTGTGGAGGTGAGGAGGCTGCGTCCTGTGAAACCTCCTCTATTTCTGTAATAATTCTGCTGCTCAGAGGCTGGAGCTCCTCGCGTTCCTCTTCTGAAGTGTGAGTGTGGGTCAGACGGCCTTTGTGAGCGCAGACTATTTTTATTTGCAGCTGTGAAGTCACTATAAATACCAGAGCGGGGGGAGGGGCGGGGCCAGGGGGCGGGGCAGGTGCACCCACCTCACACCTACACCTGTGATGTCATCAGGGGCATCGAGGCCATGAGGTGAGGCGGAGGAGCGAAGGAAGTTTCTGTTGATACTTTAGAGCTGAGGTCATCCATATTCCTTGGGGTATGGTAAATGGAGGCACTGCTCTGTCTGAAGCTGTTACTCAAGTTCGACTTTAATCTGAGTTTTATTTGAACACAATCTGACCAGAAAAACTGACCTGTCTGAATCTTATCTTCTCTACTTGTTCTGAGACGCTTCATTCTCATGTAGAGGTCGCTTATTTGAAGAGAACTTGTCCAGTAAAATGATCATGCTGCATGAACAGATCATTTCACTACTTTTAAGTCATTTTCTGACAAATTTAAATCTTACATTTTGGCCAAGTTTGTTGCAGTGCAGGCTGTGCTGGAGAGTCTTTTAAGGCGCAGCATTACAGCACAGGACGGTAATCTGTCTGTGCGTCTTAAAACCTGCTGCGCCTCGTCCACACAGGGTTTAAACTTGTGTGCAAACAGGAGCCCCTGTCTATGCCAGTCATCTATGCCAGACCAGTAAGATCCTGACTGACCCTGTGCACTACAAGTACAAGATTTTACCTTCAGGAAGAAGGTTCCGGGCCCCACACTGTCACATGAACAGATTAAAAACTCTTTTGTGTCTTTTCGGCTATTGAACAAAAAAGCTTAAGATCTAAACACATAAATCTATCAGAAAATGACTTAAAAGTAGTGAAATGATCTGTACATGCAGTGAGATCATTTTACTGGACAAGTTCTCTTCAAATAAACGACATCTAAATGAGAATGAAGCGTCTCAGAACGAGTAAGTAGATCATAAAACAAGACAAATAACCTGATAACTTGAACCTGACAATTTTACATTTTGTAACTTCATACTCAAACCTAAATCAAAACGAGTTAAGAAAACAATAGATGTAGCAGAGGTGTGAAAGCTCCATCATGGCCTGGTATGATTCTGCTGATATAACCCCACACTCAGGGTGAGTTCAATAAGCAAGTAGAGTGTTAGTTTCAGAGTAATTTCATAGTAGCTCCTCCTTTGAGCGGATTTCAGGCAGTGTCCTCCAGCATTTGACCAGTACTGAAGAAGCAGTTTGGATGAGCTGCAAAACATATTTGATAAAATAAACTTTTGTCCAGTTGACAAATTGAATTTCTCTTTTGTCACCCTGATATAAGTTTAAATCTTGGTCAGATCAGAGAAATTTGCAGTTTGTGGGAAAATAAAGTGAATCTTAAACCTTAAAACATTTCCTCTCGAATAACATTACAGTAAGTTTTTTTTTTTTGGTGAGTTTTTGCTTATGTGTGCATTGCGTCACCATGGTAACTCTTAAACAATCCATCATTAGAGATCCACGTAGAACACCCCCCGTGCGATGTCACCGCAAAGCGTCAACACAAGGTAAATTCAGGGCAAATATTTAAATTAGATTATAGTACTGAAAATTCAACTGGCCAAATTATACAAAACATTTGTCTAAATCAATGAAATCTCCATGGCGACAAACAGGCGGAAGGCCAGGCCACGTTTGAGTCGGGTTTGTGGAGATGCGAGCTCACAGTAAGACACAATGCATGTTTTTTTTTATTTTATTTTGTGTAATAATAGCATCCATAATTCATTTAAATATGTACTTTTATTTGAGTTTATCTCTTCTCTTAAAGTTCCGCAGTGAGCTTTAAGTCACTTTATAATCTAGAACATTATTCACTGCCTCCTGTAAATCACATTAGGAGCCGTAGCTACTTTTACAGCCTTGGTTCAGGGACAGTTTAATACAAATGAAGCACAATAAAATATTAAATACAGCCGCGAACGTCAGGAATTGAACCTTCGACTTTGCAGACAGACCCGTTTATTTTTAATATCATATTTTTACTACCGAAGAGGGATGGAAATCTACTGCAGTAGATGTGTTTATATGGACTAATGAACTGAAATCAAACACATCAGTCAGATAACCTCGACCTGCAGGGCAAAGTCACACACTCCACTGCAGAATGGATCACAAATGAATCACAATCACAAGTATTAATATCATCCGCAAAGAATAACATTTCCTGTCTTTTTAAATGTCCAATATTACGCAGAACTGACTCTTGTGCAGTAGAAGTCAGGTCGGGTCAGGTCGGGTTCGTTTGCTGTATTTGTGCCCGTAGGTAAATTTGTTTTGCACATTTCAGATGCTGGTCCCACATTTCACATTTCATTCACTCAGACTCTCCACCAGACCCTGGCATTGTTCAGCTCTGACACATATTGCCCTTTGGTCGACTCTGAGCCCCTTTAAGCTCATTTGGAAAGACAAAATTAACAGATTTTATAGGAAGGTGGTAAAAAGAAAGTCAAAAGTATCAGTACAGGTGCTGTACGAGGGTTGAACTTGAAATCTTAACAGAATTTAGCCCTAAATGGAAAATGGAAAAGTGGCAAACCCGAGGCACAGCGGCTGAACGCAGTGTTTCCTGAAGAGCTTTATCGTTAGGGCCTTGACTACAGCCCTCCAAACTAACGAAAATCCTCGCAAAACTACAATCGTCACTGCTGCTGCTTATGCTTAACTCAATCTTTGCAGAATTGCCCTCCATAGTATTTTCTGTTTCTCATGTAAAATGGAAAAAAATAACTGCCCACTCCTGCTCTACACCATAAACACATATAGACACACAATTACAAGTGTTATGGTTTTGTTCCATACATAATTAATTAATTCATCACAATTGGCTGTAATTCACAATAAATATTAGATATGTAAAAAACAAAAAAGACGCTTTTCCAAGACACAGTACTAAAATCGACAGATAAACACATTACTATTCATTCATCAGTACAACAGCAGCTGGAATGAAGCTCCTTTTAAAATGATTTGTTCTCGATCTTGGGACTAAAAACCTCAAACCGAAATGAAGCAGCTGAAGCTCTGAGTTCAGAGGACGCCGCTCGTCTTTGAGAATCCTCTGAGACGTCCGCTGGAACTGTCCAGAGTACAGAGAGTCCAGAATGTTCAGAGGACGGACAATCACCCACTCGCCCATTTATCCAACCGACTCAGGGAGTTCCTGTTTTTGGAAGAGATGCTCCTTTAAGTCGTGTTCCAGTGTTGTTTCCTCCTCAAAATCAGAGCTGGAGTCATGTTTGTTTCATTCACACATGTTTGAGTAACTCTTTATTATTTGTCTGTCTACATCTCCAAAGCTCCAAACACTCATTTCCACCTTGTGATGTCATGAAGAGGTAGTTTTCAAGTGAACAGCTCCTTTTACCTTTAATTCAGTAGAGATTAAGATTCACTTTTATTCTCTGGAGAGTTCTGTGCTCCTTGATGTTTTCTATTTATTTTTCTTGGTATTCTTGGTCTTATTTGATTTGACTTTTAAATAGAGCTTTATTTTATATTTCTTTTGGATATGTTTTATCTGTATTATGCGGCACAGTTTTGTTTATAAAAGGTGCTATAGAAATAAAGTGGATTGGAGATGGGAAATTCCAGGTCTGAACTGATCCAAACGTGTCACAGTTCTGTCTTTTGTTTACACGCTTATCCCTGGTCCAGCTCCTTCTCCCAGTCTGTTCTGGTCCTTCTTTTGCTCCCTCCCTGTTTTTCCTACAGCTGCCGATCGTTCCCTGATCATCCCAGGGCCGTCTCTACATCCTCTCGATTGTTGACCAGTCAGGAGAAACACTCAAGCTCTGTATCTGAAACTCTCAGTCTGAGATCTGTTGTTAGCAATTTGAGTTATTCCTTGTTTGAAGAACCTGTTTCTGAGTTTATTCCTGGTTTTCTAATTAGAGATTTTCCCAGTTTTGGAGGATATTTTAGTTCACATAATAAATCATATATTCCTTTGTTGTTTATCAGCCTGATTGTCATTAAGCTTTACCTATAGAAGGACATTTTCTGTTGAACTGAACTAAGACTTTTGCTGTGTTCTTTGTGTTGCATTTGAGTCCAAGTTTCCTGCATGATAAAATTATTCTATATAATGAAAGTGTGTGGAGTTTAAAAAAGCAATGGAGCGCTTCCAGTGTCACCACATGACATCACAAGGTGGAACAGAGTGTTTTCAGTTTGAGAGAAGAACTCTTTGTGTGTGTGTGAAACAAAACACAACTCCAGGTCTGTTTGTGATGAGGAAACGACATTAGAACACAGAAAATCTGAGCCAGAATCCCACTTTTATTCAAACAAAATGTCCTCAGATTTTTTCCCAAAACCCAAACGTGCTGTACACCTTTAAGACGTGACTATAGCTCCGCAGACAGCAGACAGAGGCGGTGAAAACTCTTCTAAACGTGTAATTTGGAGTCTAAAGAAGTTCCTCCTCCGCCATTATTGTTTATGCCGTCGCCCTGGAAACGCACGTGCTCATTACGCTAAACAATGCGCTCGCGTTCGTTAGAGAGAGACACAATTAGTGCATCTATAATTAAAGAGATACTATGCATTTCCAGCGTGTTTAGCCTGAGAGTTTAAAGTGTGATTACTGGAGGGTAAATAGGAGCTGGAGCTGGACGCTCACAGGCCGCTGGTGTTTGTGCAGACGCAGCGGTCCAGAGAAAAATCCAAAATTATACAGACCGCAGTACCTCTGAACCGAGAGATTAGTGTAAGCACCAAACTAATTATGAACAGTTCTGAAACTTCTGGCAGATGAAAAAGCAGCAAAACAAACCAGCCTTAACCTTTAGCACATGGAACAGAGGGTGGAGAGAAGACGACAGCAGCGGGACGATTATCACCCAAAAACATATTTAGAAAAGAACACAGGAAAACGGTCTCTGTACTATTGGTTCTTTTGCGTTTCAATTAAGAACGAAAAACAATAAAATGGAAAACAGTTTACTTCATTATTCCATTTTAGTGTCAAACAAAAAACAGATTTCGGCCTCTTTAACTCTTTGGTTTAATTTAAAGTTTATTTCAAATCACATCAATCAAAAAACTGTCTCAGTGCCTATTTTAATGTTGATATTTAATTCTCTTTGGTTTATATGAAGTTCTGCTCAGCGTCGCCTGTCAATTCAGAGTCGACCCTGGATCTATAATAAAAACTATTTTTATTATAGTTCTGTGAAGTCGACTGAACAAAGTTCAGTTTATCGCCGCTTCCTGTTTCTCATCATGGAGCTCAACATTTACTTTATAAGACACAAAAGTAAATGTTGCTGTTGTGTTTTGAACAACAGGACTAAACCAGGTCTAAACCAGGACTGAACCATGGCTGAACCCAGGACTAAACCAGGTCTAAACCAGGACTGAACCATGGCTGAAGCAGGACTAAACCAGGTCTAAACCAGGACTGAACCATGGCTGAAGCAGGACTAAACCAGGTCTAAACCAGGACTGAACCATGGCTGAAGCAGGACTAATCTTGGACTTCTGTTCATTCAATTAAAGCTGTATTATCCCTGTAAATGTATGTTCATTTTAATACCTGCTTTCCCGGCATGGTGGCGCTGTAGTGCTGCATCCCTTTATGCAAACGTTGAAAAATCATAGTCTCCTGTACGTAAAGCTCTATGTTTTGTTGTAAAAAGCTCTGTTTAACCTTCACAAGTTCATACTCTTCCATATCGATGAGGAAATGGCTGTACAATGAGATATTGTTTATGTGTTTATGACTTACTAGTGGAAAGTGTTTGTTTTCATCCTCTTTTGGAGGTGCCACTGCTGTTCTGTGGATGGTTTGTGTACCATAATATTAGTGCTAACGCTTTAATAACGCCTGTTGGTTCTGTCTCTGGACTAGTATGGAGGAAAGGGAAAGAGAAATAAAGAAACTCCTAGATCTGAAGCCATGTAAAAACAATATACTGTAGAAATGCTACACAAATAGACAAAGAGACATTAGAAAAAATATATAGGGTTGAAAAAGGTGTCCAAACTTAATTCTACAGCAAGATTGTGAGGACTTTTATTCCATTTAGAAGAGAGATTCTGTTTAAAGGTCCTCTATTATACAAAATGGACTCTTGTCATGTTCTAATGATGTTTCCTCCTCAAAAACTGACCTGAAGTTGTGCTTTTTGTTTCATTTCATTCACAAATGCTTGAGAAACCCTTTATTATTCGTCTGTCTACATCTCCAAAGCTCCAAACGCTCTGTTTTGTAGAGATTGGCAGTTCCGAGGGCTGAAATTATACACATTATTGAAGTGAGTGAAGGTGTGGAGTTTAAAAACACAGTGGAGTGCTTCCTGTATAAATGGTGTGGAGTGTTTTCTGTCTGTGAGACAAAACTCAGCCTAAATGTGCAGGGTTTGTGTGTTAAACATGTGCGAATGGAACAAAACACAACTCCAGGCCTGTTTGTGATGAGGAAACCAAATTATAACAGATAAAAACTGTTCAGTCTCTATGGCAACAGTCCTTATGTTTTATCATTCTGGGAGAGCTTTTGGCAACACACACGAGCCTGATTTTTAAAGGAATTCCAGCTCCGAGATGATCTGTAGATGTTGGAATTTGAGAATGGAGCGCGTGTCTTTCTGAGGTGAGCGGCTGAAACCAAACACAGCTCCAGGTTCAGGTGTTTTTTCGGAGTCCAGTAAACATTATGACGCAGTTAAAAGCTCCAGAAAACCTCCAGGAATTCGCCAAACGCTCTTTTCCCCATCCACTCTCATTTAGACGGTCCTCTCCAATAACGCCAACGGCATTCAACACCTCAGCTGGAATTTTCAACTTTCAATACTTGACTCGAAATCTTGGCTTTTCCTGAGCAGTTGTGGCGTTATATCAGAACAGGGAGACCAGACTTTCCAAACTCTAAACTGGGACACACCCGGGTCAGGATATTTGGTGTAAATAATGAAAAGAGCATGGAAGATTGTGCGTTCTCATGTCAGTCATGATCTGAGGGACTTCTGATGCTTTATGCTCGTTCACAAACACAGATTTCTGTATTTTGGCAAAACAAATGACAATTTATGCTCCTCTTTACTGTAGACAGGATCAGATTCGTCAAAAATTGTGATAGTCCTGGTTTAGTCCTGGTTTAGACCTGATGTAGTCCTGGTTTAGTGCTGGTTTAGATCAAATTAGTCAAAAATAGGGACACCTGGGACATTTATAAGGGTGGAAAGTAACAAATTACATTTACTCATTGTACTGTAACTGAGTAGTTTTTTGTAATTTGTGATTTTATAAGTAGTTTTTGAAATAGGTAATTTTACTTTTACTCAAGTACATTTTGACCCAAGTATTTTACTTCATTACACTGGAACCTGCCCTCGTTACTGAGGACAATCTGATTGATAGAAAAAAAAATAAAAAGAAATGTGAAAAAAACAAAAAAACAAAGACAAAACAATCTGCCGGAAATGACACAAACTTTCACTATGGAATGTCCAGTCACTGTGCAGAAGTGTCCGTCTGTGTTGGATCATTTGGATGATGCTGGTGCTGAGTCAGAGATCAAGCTCGTCACTGACGTCATGTGCAGTGTGTGCAACATTTTGGCTTCACTTTGATTTTGGTTTAATTTTCTTTCTTTTATTGTAGTGTTGTGTGTGTATCATTGTGAATCTGTTTAATTTGTTAAATTTGTTGTGCAGTTAAAGTTGTAAATTCTATAGAGTTGTATAAAAGAAGGAGGAGCTCCGTGTTCATCAGTGTTTGTCACTCAGTGTCTTTAAAATGTCCAAAGTTTGAACTGAACAAAGTTTCACTGTTTCACCTAAAAGTTTATTTAAACAATTTGTGCTGGATTAGATTTTTACTTTTACTTGAGTAGGAATTAATTAAAAGTAAAGATACTTTTACTTAATTATATTTTTTCAGCACTTTTTCCACATCTGGACATTTCTTGTATAAAATCAGTGGTTTTGTATAAATCTGCAGGGACAGGAGACACAGGGCTCAGGACTGGGACTGTCCCAGGGAAACAGGGACGTCTGGTTACGCTATTTTAAAGAGTCAAGTATTTTGTGTTGAAAAGTACATTGTGTGAGTTTTGATTTTCATTGTGGAATCAATTCGGTATCACATATCAAGACTTTTCCTTCACATTAAAATCAAGTTTGACATTTCCCATGGACGTTATGACAACGCGGGGCCAGAGGTATGAGGCTGTGGGGGAGGCTGCTATCCCTGGAATGCTCTCACCAACACTAACTACTGCTAACTACTAAACAAGGTTTGTCTCGCTCAGGCATGGCTGGACTGACCTGATTTTCAAAACGAAACACTGGGACGGCCCTGCTTTATGGTGGTTGGTAATAAGAAAACTGTGAAACGACTAATTAAGGAAAACAGTATAGTCACATTTTCTTTGTGTTTTGGTCATTTTGAAGCAGCTTTCCTGTATTTTACCTAAACAAATGACAGTTTATGCCTCTCTTTACTGCTGGCAGGATCAGGTTGTTCAGAAATAGGGACATCTGGGACATTTCTTGTATAAAACTGGGACAAATAAATAAATTGTGTATAAATCTGCTGGGACAGGGGACACAGGGCTCAAAACTGGGACTGTCCCAGGGAATGCATGGCTGAATAACGGGTTTCTATAAGCCACACTCTTTCTCTGGATACACCAAACCAGATACACCAAAAAGCTACACGTCAGATCTGTGGAGAGGCAACCTTGCTCACAGCCCCAACTAGAAAACCAACTAGAAAACCAAAAGGAAACTCTGCCATAAACAGGAAGAAAACGTAATCTACAAAAGGTCTAACGTTTTGGGAATTGAATCCCTAGTTAACAGCTGTCTGGTTAAATAATGTCTCTATTTCTGAGTTTCAAGTTCTGTCCATAGCAATAAAAGGTACAATATTACATAAAACTGACTCGTGTGAGCTTTAACCCATGTTAGCTCCTCATCAAAAACAAACCTGGAGTAGGGTGACCAGTGATTTGTCCCAGTTTTATACAAGAAATGTCCCACGTGTCCGTATTTTACACCAATCTGATCTAAACTAAGACTAAACCAGGACTAAACCAGGACTAACTACCTAAAGTAGTTTAATCTCACTCATGCACGGCTGAATAGCGGGTTTCCAAAGTCCGTACCCTTTCTCTGCACTGGTCAGTGACATTAAGAAGGTATTTTAAACTCAATGCACACTGGAATCCCTATAATGTGACCTATGGAGGAAAAAACAACAGTCTGGCTTCAGTTGGCCTTCGCGGTAACTGAAGCTTGTGTTAAAAATGTGAGTGCAGTGTAAGTATTTCTTTTAAAACATCTCGAAGACGTTGTATTAATATTGAAACTATCAAATAGAACAGTCAGAATGCCCCACACGTCTGTATCTTTCCCTGTAAAGTTATGTAAGAAAACACCAGTGTGAAAGAGTTAAAACGACATCAGCAAGTTATAGGCAAGGTCACATTTTACACAGCGCTTTTCCACCTTCAAGGAACCCAAGAGACTGTCCAAGGACACAACAACAGTATTCATCTAAACTTAGGGTGTTCAGCGTTCAGACGTCCCTGTTTACCCGGGACAGTCCCAGTTTTGAGCCCTGTGTCCCCTGTCCCTGCAGATTTATACAAAACCACTGATTTGTCCCAGTTTTATACAAGAAATGTCCCAAGTGTCCCTATTTTTGACCAATCTGATCTAAACCAGGACTAAACTAAGACTAAACCACTACTACATCAGGACTAAACCAGGACTAAATCAGGACTATCATGATTTTTGACTAATCTGATCCTGCCAACACTAAAGAAGAGCATAAATTGTCATTTGTTTTGCCAAAATACAAAAAAACATATGAGAAAATGAACATAAGGTTAGAAAAATAATAATAAAAAGCACTTACTGACAGAAGTCTCAGATTATGACTAAGAAACGAATTGAGAATAGACAACGTTATGCTTTTTTCACACTTTCTTATACCAGCCATTAGTGCCGTAGTACTCAAGACTGGTCTTGGTCTGGAGACCGTTTTTTTGTGGTCTTGGTCTTGTCTCGGACTCGACCACATTTGGACTCGACCACGTTTGGACTCTGTCATGTCTCGGTCTTGAGGTCTGATACTTGACAAGTGATAAATTGGAGATAAATTTATAAAAAGACTTATATAAATAACAGCCAACAGTAACATACAAATAAATGTCAAAAATGACAAAGATGGTCTCAATTTGGTCTCGATGGGCTCGGTCTCTGTCTTGTCTCGGTCTCGACCCTCAAAGGTCTTGGTCTTGTCCTGGTCTCAGGACCCTGTGGTCTGGGACAGGTCTTGGTTGGATTAATGGCTCTGGACTGCGACACTTCCAGCCATCCCGACACTGGTCTGTCCCAGTTTTGACTTTTGAAAACCTGGCCACCCTCTCCAAACTCCACACACCTTCACTGGAATCATCTGGAAGATTTCAGTCCTGGAATTGCAGATCTCTACTGAACTAAAGGTAAAAAGAAGCTCCTAACCTGAAAACTACCACTTCATGAGGAGGGAATAAAAGCTCACAGGAGTCAGCTTTGTGCAATATACAGTAGGACCTTTAAAAATCATATTCAAATTTTCTCTTACTTCCTTTATTGTAACAAAAATGCAGAGCTTTGACTCTTTCCCACCCTTGCACAAACGAACATTCGCCTCGTATCTGATCTAAACCCGTCACACGCACAAAGCTCCACAGTGAGCAGCATCACAGAGCCATTCTCCCCTCACATTCCTCCAGCATCTCCACACCTCCTCTCCTCCCGCTCTTCCTCTCATCTGTCTGTCCTCTGCGCTCCCCGGCGGGTGTGGCCTGTGCCCGGCCTCTCGTGCCCGTCGTGACGCCCGCAGGAGAGCCGGGGGTCCGCTCCGGCTCCTCAAAAGCGTCTCTGTGCCTGCAGTACAGATCATCTTACAGCAGCACTTCCTGCTTCCGACCCCCGGCTCCTCACAGCTCCTCACAGTCGCAGCAGTGTGCTCCGGGGCCCGAACAGAGCGCTTCAGTCCAGCACAGGAGCCCATTCATGACGCCCTCCGCTGCTTATTTTAAAAATCACAAATATTTTTCCTTTGAAGATTCGAGGGGGGGAAAAAGTCCTTCCCAAGATTCTGAGCTATGCGAGGAAGCCAGGAGGGTTAGACCAGACTTTTCTCCATGGAGATGTTTTTGCTTGGTCTGGAATGTTCCGCAGTATGGCATTAAACCTTTATATCTTCATGGAGACCAAACTGGACCAAGTTACAGGTCAGACCTGTGGAGAGGCAGAACATCTGTTTTTCTAGGGATTTTTGAGCTATAAAACCACCTGTAACTGAATAAATGTAAAGTCGAGCTGTTTAATGTCACACTGTGGAACTCAGCTGACGTATCCATAGAAACAAGAAAGCAACGAACCCACAACCAAAAAGTTACACAGTGCAGCTTTAATGCAAACTAGAAAACAAAGAGAAAACCTAGGCCTACTGTGTTTTGGGAATCAAATATTAGACTTTTGTGTTAACAGTTGGTTGGTTAAATAGCTTCCCTAGTCATGAGTTTTAAGTTATATTCATGGTAATTAAAGGACTTATATTACACAAAACTGACTCTTGTGAGCTTTAAGTTGTGTTCTAATGTTGTTTCCTCCTCAAAAACAGCGCTGGAGTTGTGTTCTGTTTCATTCACACATGTTTGAGTCACTCTCTATTATTCGTCTGTAGTGTCATAGTCCAGAGGGCACGAATCGAGACCAAGACCTGTCCAAGACCACAGGGTCCCGAGACAGGACAAGACCAAGACCTCTGAGCGTCAAGAATGAGACCAGACAAAGACCAAACCAAGGTCATTTTTATCATTTTCGTTATTTTGGCACTTTCATATCAATGTTTTTATGAACCTATCTCCATTTTATCACTTATTGAATGTCAGACCTCAAGACCCAGACAAGACCAAGTCCAAACGCTTTTGAGACCGAGACAAGACCGAGTCCAAATACCTTCAAGACCGAGACAAGATCGAGTCCAAGACTAGTCCAAGACCATAAAAAACAGTCTCAGAGCCAAGACCGGTCTCGAGTCCTACGACACTATTCGTCTGTCCACACCTCGAAAGCTCAAGATGCTCTTTCTTACTTTTAGTTAAGTAAAGCTCTGCATTTCCAGGTCTGAAATGACCCAAATGATTCCAGTGAAGGTGTGTGGAGCTTAAAAACACAGTGATTTTGTGTGTTAAAGGTGTGAATCATAATAATAATACTGCATTTTATTTCAAGGCGCCTTTCTGGGCACTCAAGGACACGGTACAAACACCAATTAAGACACGTCATTAAAAATGATCAAACCGGACAAGAGGCTCTAAAACATCAGGATATTAATGAGAATCAGCTCATTTAAATTGTGTTTTGAGTCTGAACGTCGGGAGTGAATCCAGATGATGAATGAATGAAACAAAACACAACTCCAGGTGTGTTTGTGATGAGGAAATGACATTAGAACAGAAATCAGAAAATATCGTAGCATGGGCCCTCTGAGCAATCCAAATAAAACAAGACTGTGTCTTTTGAATGAGGAAAGGTCTCAGAATGAGAGAAAAAGGTGTAGTGTGGCTGCGGTCGGCCTCAGACTTAGGGGTGAAGCAGGTTGGTGTAAAGTATTTGTACAATGTGAGTGTCTGTCTGCCACTGTGCTGGTACTTTTAAAGTTACATAAGAAAACTGTTTAAAAGGACTGGGCTGAGGTCAAAGGGAGGTCACATGAGGGGCCGACTCCTCCGTTTAAGGGCCCATATCACACTAATGTGATTTCCTCATCACAAACAGACCTGGAGCTGTGTTTTGTTTCATTCTCACATGTTTAACACACAAACCTGCACATTTAGGCTCAGTTCTTCTCTTGTTTCATCCACAAAACTCTAATCAAATCTGTGGTGAACCCAAGATGGAGCTGTGTTGTTTTCAGGGGCCTCTGCTCATTGGCTCATGGGTCCAAACATAATTTCTCTTGCACATTTACTTCCTCAATATGGGCTTTGGACCAGTCAGAGTGAGAGCTAACACGGGCTCAGAGGGGGCCAGGTTAAGTCAGACAAAGATCACTTTTAGGCACTTTGAGAACAGTGTCCAGACGTCCCTGTTCCCTGGGACAGTTCCAGTTTTGAGCCCCGTGTCCCCTGTCCCCACAGATTTATCCAAAACCACTGATTTGTCCCAGTTTATTCCAAAATATGTCCCAGGTGCCTCTAGTTTTTACTAATTTGATCCTGCCAACAGTAAACAGGGGCAAATATTTTCATTTGTTCAGCCAAAATACAGAAAAAACAAGTTTGAAAATTACCAGAACCCAAAATAATGCACTCATTGCACTGAACGAAGTCTCTTGGGATATACTGAGTCAGAAGTCGTGAAAGAGGTGGAAATAAATCATGAATGAGCCTAGTGCATACTTACACTCTTAATTATACATTCATTTACAGTTTTATTACCACCAACCATAACAACCCAGGAGTGCCCAGGTATTTGATTTTGAAAAGCTAGTCACCCTAACTTTGAGGATTTAAACATTTTAAAAGTTTATGTTGTGAAAATAGAAAAGAACATGGGCAGGTTGAATTCCCAAAATGCATTGCGCTCTGTGGGAAAATTCTTTCTGGGTCAAATAAAGCAGAAAACACACATGAAAGTTCTTGTAGAAGTGCAAATACAGTCAACAGTGATCCAAAAGTGAAAACAATGCACAGCACACTCAGATGGCCGAAAGCTTTTTTTTAAAATTTTTAATAAGCAAAAAACCTTCATCAGAGCTTTTTTCTTGCTTTGGACCACAATATACTGTTTGCCAAAATATCATTTAAAAATAAAAAAAAAAAGCTTTTGGACACCAGCCATGAGTGCTCTGTGCATTTTTTCACTTTCAGAATCCTTTCTGGGCCCAAACTCGTGGAGCTGCAGTACCTGGAGCGGGCACTAGTTCAGTTTCATCTTGTGATGTCATGTGGTGATACAGGAAGTGCTCCACTGTGTTTTTAAACTCCACTAGAATCATTTGGATCATTTCAGCACTTCTGGAATTGCTAATCTCAACTGAACTGAAGGGAAAAGGAGCTTGAAAACTACCACTTCATGACATCACAAGGTGGAACAGAGCATTTGGAGCTTTGGAGATGTAGACAGACCAACAATAAAGGGAGTGAATGAAACAAAACACAACTTCAGGTCTGTTTTTGAGGAAGAAACAGCCTTATAACACGACTAAAACCCTCACGAGAGTCAGTTTTGCATAATATAAGACTTTAAAACAATAAATACAGTTGTATTTTTGTACATTTCTGTTAAAATATGTCTCTTCTGCTGCAAAAACACCTTTGTTAAACATATTTTGGGCTGTGAGTGAAACAAACTCAACTCCAGGTCGGTAACTGAGGCGGAAACGACATCAGAACATGACATAAAGCTCAGATGATTTTGTATTGAAAGCGCCACACTGTGGAAGAGATTTTATTTACAAGGCGTTCCCTTCACATTGAAATCAAGTTTGACATTTCCCATAAAAATCGTGACAATACAAAACCAGAGGGACCGAGGCTTTGGGAGCGACTGCTATTCCTGGAATGCTATCGCCGACTCGGGCTCTCACTAAGTACCGAGTGTTGTTCCGTCTCAGTCATGCGCGGCTCAATAACTCTGCAGTAAAGAGTTTCTATAGGCCGTACGCTTCCTCTGCAACGCTCAGTGACGTTCAGAAGGTATTTTCAAACTCAGTGCACACTAGGATCCTTCTAACGTGAGGAAAAAACAACAGTCTGGCTTCAGTTTCAGGGCTTCACAGGAGGGAACTGAAGCTGGTGTTAAAAACGTGGGAGCAGTGAAAGCTGAAGGAATCCTGAACCCAGGATCCTGAGGGACAGATCCAGAGAGGACAAGGAGAGGAGAAGAGGAGGAGAGAGGTGAAAGAGGAGAGGAGGAGGAGAGAGGTGAAAGAGGAGAGGAGGAGAAGAGAGGTGAAGGAGAGGAGAGAGGCTCCAGCAAGAAGATGAGAAGAGAGCAGGATGGTTAAGGAGAAAGACAGAGGAGAGAAGGAGGAGAGTGGAGGGAGGAGGAGAGAGGAGGAGGAGAGGAGGGTAGAGGAGGAGAAGAGAGATTAAGGAGAGAGAGGGAGGAGAGAGACAAATGAGAGATGAAGGAGAGAAGTAAAGGAGAAAGGCGATGAGGGAGAAGGAGAGAGACAAAGGAGAGAGGTTCCAGGCAGAAGAGGAGGAGAGAGCTGAAGGAAAGAGATGGAGGAAAGAGATGAATGAGGGAGATGAAGGAGAGAGCCGAAGAGAAGAGGAGGAGAGAAGAGAAGGAGAGACGTGAATGAGAGAGATGAAGGAGACAGCCAGAGAGAAGAGGAAGAGAGAGACGAAGGAGGTGAAGGAGATAGATGGAGGAAAGAGGAAGAGAGAGAAGGAGAGAGATGAAGGAGAGAGGTGACAGAGAGAAGAGGACCAAAGAGGAGGTGGAGAGAGACAAAGGAGAGGTGAATGAGAGACGTGAAGGAAAGAGACAGAGGAGAGAAGGAGAGATGAGAGAGGAAGAGGGGAGAGAAGAAAGATCCTTCATCGACAGAGGAGAGAGGTGAAGGAGAGAGGTGAAGGAGGAGAGAGGCTCCAGAGAAAGGAGAGAGGGAGTGTGAATGTGAATATTTCTGCAGACGACAGCGAGAGCAGGGTGGCAGAAGGGGCAGGGGGGCAGGAGGACAGGGGGTGGGGGGCAGGAGGACAGGGGGGCAGGAGGACAGGGAGTGGGGGGGGCAGGAGGGGCAGGGGGTGGGGGGGCAGGGGTGTTTAAGATTCTTGGGGAAATGGCAGAGTGGGCAAAGAACTCTCTAGACAAACAGCGTATTAATGATGCGTCTGTGGCCCTGCTCCCAGTGGAGGAGGCCGCGGCGAGGGGGCGGGGCCTATCTTCACTCCTGTCCTTCAGGCCGCGCTCGCCGCCGCTCTGTTTTCTCTGCACATTAAAACAGCACTCGATACTCGGGGCGCTAGGAAAACACGGAGCCCCCCCGGTTCTCTGGGCTTCCCCCGTGGATCCAGCTTCAGATGGAGAATCAGAAGAATGACGCTCTGTGCAACCTGCTGCAAGAAGAAGGCTTTCATAGGCCGTCCGGACGACACACAGGCCACTATTGATCCAGGATGGAACTGCAGCTACAACTGACAACGCACAAGAGCCGTGAGGGGCGCCGCTAACGAGGATATTAGAGAAATTAGTAATGAGGACGAGTTAAAGCTCTTATAGACTCTTGTGAGCTTTAAAGGGACACTTCGGAGACGTGTGGAGACACTTTTTAAAATCTTCCTCCAGTCCTTGTATTTGCAGAGGTTGCTGGTGCTAGGCTAGTGCATGTCAATGACCATAGAGCTCCAGAGTGTCCATGTGAACATCTGTGTCCACAGAATCATTTTAGAGTCAAACCAACCACTACGTTTGAAGGATTTGTGTCTGACCAGCAGCAGTGAGTTGTTCTCCCTGATAGAAGCTCGACAGCGACGACTGATATATGAGAAAATAGTCCGTCAACATGTGACGATTCAGGTGACGCAAGGTTAGTTTTATTTCAGACATGATTCTGTGGACACAGACGTCTCCAACACTCAACAACACTAGCCTAGCACCAGCAACTTCTCCAAATACAAGGACTGGAGGGAAGATTTAAAAAAGTGTCTCCAGACGTCTCCAACACTCTGGTTCACATGAGGCCCTATGTCCAAAATTTCTGACAGATATTTTCAATGGTTTCACTCAGCTCCAGCTCAAACTCAAATCTCAGAGTTTAAAGTTCACAGCTCACGACTCATGTTCTCACACTGTACGAACGACAGTGAAACCCTCACGAGGCGACTGGATTTAAACAGGTTTGATATTCTTGATTCTATGACTGACAATCACGAGCTGTCGTGAGGGATTCATCAGTTCTCGTTACCCCGTGTTTACGACACGAAGCAGAACACACGATTAAAAAAAGCAGTTGCACAAGTGAAAAACTGACTTAGAAAGGGGGGAAAAAATCGCACAGTGTACACCCGGCTTTAATCATGTTCTAATGCTGTTCCCTCCTCAAAAACCGACCTAGAGTTGTGTTTTGTTTAGGGTGACCAGATTTTAAAAAACTGGGCCGTCCCTGGTTTGTGGCGGGTGGTAATAATAAAACTGTGAAACTGTGTAAAAGTGTGAAACTAAGGAAAACTGTTCTGCTCTCTAATGTCTAATGCTCTAATGTGAGTCAGTTTAGTCACATTTTCCTGGTGTTTTGGTCATTTTTAAACAGCTTTTTTGTATTTTACCCAAACAAATGAGTTTCTGCCTCTCTTTACCGTTAGCAGGGATCAGATTGGTCCAAAAATAGGGACACCTGGGACATTTCTTACATAAAACTGGGACAAATCAGTGGTTTTGTACAGGGGACACAGGGCTCAGGACTCGGACTGTCCCGGGAAAATAGAGACTGTTTCATTCACACGTATTTAATTAACCTTTTATTATGAGTCTGTCTGCATCTCCAAAATCTCTCAAAACGCTCTGTTCCACCTTGTGATGTCCAGATAACTAATGAATAATATTAAATCCTTTCACAAAAGCGTCTTTTCTGTATTAGATCCACAGTTTCACTCCGGATGTCACGGGGCAGTTTCTCTGAAGCTGTGGTCAGGCTGCTGCACTTAAGAATCTCCAGGGCTTTGGTCAGGAGCACTCAGCTGGAGGACTGAGCTTCTGTTTACACTGACACGAGCAAACAAAAACACCCAACCAGACACAGGGAGAACATGCGATCTGCACAGAGTCGAACCAAGGACGTTCTTGCTAATCCCTCTCCCAGTGTTGCTTATTTAAAGTGCATGACAGGTTCTGACAATTCTCTAATTTTTCATCTTAAAATTGTGGGATAATACCTGCTGTAAATTTAAATTATAGAAGAAAAGTATTTTAAAAAGACATCTGAAAATGACAGGAAGTCACACTGACAATATCACATTGGGAGAATTCTGTCCAAAAGTTCAGCACAAATGACAAAAGAAACACATTTTTCTGACACTTTAAACATGATTTCAACAAAATACATGTTTTCCTTTTATTTTAATTTGTTAAATATTAATTTCTGTGACGTTAGAGGAGTTTGAGCCCAGTGTACAGTGTGGTTTTTAGGTAAGAGTTATGGAATTCCCAAGTGTTATGTCATGATTTCCAACCAGAAAGTCCAATATGAATCCTAAAAACTTCCAAACTGGGGGGAAAAAAGTGAAAAATTCTTTAGCAAATGTTGAAAATAAAGACCTTAAGTGTGTTTAGTAAAATGAGTCGTCCGACCGGTCATAGGCGCTTTAAGAGTCTCCAGGGTTACGGTCAGCAGTACTTAGCTGGAGGATTAAGCTTCTGTTTATACTGACAGGAGCAACAAGAGCGACAGGAGTAGAGCGACCAGACGTCCCTGTTTCCCCGACACAGTCCCAGTTTTGAGCCCTGTGTCCCCTGTCCCAGTAGATTTATACAAAACAACTGATTTGTTCCAGTTTTATACAAGAAAGTCCTTATTTTTGACCAATTTGATCTAAACCAGGACGAAAATAGGATCAAACCAGGACTAAAACATCACAATTTTTGACTAATTTGATCCTGCCAACAGTAAAAAGGAGCATAAATTGTCATTTGTTTGACCAAAATACAGAACTCTGTGTTGACCATAAAGCAAAAAAAAAAAAAAAGCATCTGAAGTCCCTCAGATTATGAATGCAAATCTCCAACGCTCTTTTCACTATTTATACCAAACATCCCAATCCTGGTGTGTCCCAGTTTAGAACTTTGGAAAATCTGGTCACCCAAGCACAGGCAGAACATGCAAACTTCACATAGTCAAACCACTCAGTTTTAATTTGTTTGTATTGTGATTTTATAATGTATTTCTTATTCCATGAAGCACTTTGAATTGCTTTGTGTAGGAATTGTTGATTCTCAAACTGTGGATTAAACCCTCATGAATTCTTTGTTTAACACATTTATTTCCCTCCACAAATGGAACTTAAACTTTTTTTATCTAATTTAATTTGCTTCTCACCTTAAAATACATATATAATAATTACAGTCCTGTTGCCTGGTCTTTATTCACACCTCGGGCTCCTTCAAAGAACCACTCTTCTGTTCCTGCTAATATCCCTAAATCGCAGTCATATTTCCTCGCCTTAAAATGAGCGTTACACTCTCTATCGCCGCCCTGCTGTGCGCTCCGAGCCGCTTCACGGGCCCTAAAAAGCCTGTTGTCCCTCAGTGAGCTTCAGTGTGGACCCAAACCACTGTTGACTTACAAGACTAATCTGCTCTCGATCAACAAACTGACAAACTCCAATACTGTGCATTTTTCCACTCTTCGCACCGCAGAACAGGAGAGCTCATTATGGCCGATGGTTAGGCGGGCAGAGGGGGTAAAAGGAGGGGGTAAGGGGGTGAGTCCGGCCCATGAGAGCGGCTCTGGGGGCAGCGGCCGCAGAGAAAGTGGGTTCTGTGAGTCCGGCGAGGCCAGAGTGAAGCCTGTGTGCGAGGAGGAGGAGGAGAGCCAAGCCAAAGACCGAGCTGTGTACTCAGGAAGACTTTAGCGAGAGATCTGTCCCTACGACGGGAAGTGGAGACGCTAAAACCGACAAACAAACAGCTCCATAACTCACTCGCGCTGTCACACGGATGACTTTATACCTTAACTTACTTATATATTATGAACGGAGACTTGAAATCAAACTAAACAATGTAAAGAACCAGAGTTACACTGTTTTTGAGATGTTCTAATGTCACAAACAGACCTGGAGTTGTGTTTTGTTTCATTCACACAGACACTCGGGGAAAAAGTGGGGAAGTGTCTTGCCCAAGGACACAACAACAGCATTCACCTGAACTCATCCAAACTCCACACAACTTCACTGGATCATTTCAGCTCTAGAAATACAGGTTTCCAATGAGCTAAAGCTAAAAGGAGCTGCTAACCTGAAAACTACCACTTCATGACATCACAAGGTGGAACGGAGCGTTTTGAGCTTTGGAGATGTAAACAGACTAATAATAATAAACCCTCTTACTGTGCGCACCTGTCCACAAACCTGACGCGTACAGACCTGGTGGCGTGTTTTGCTCCTAAGCTGCACAATAAGAAATGGAGATGTTATTGTTTTTTTGTCTGGAATGTTCCGCAGTATGGCTTTAAACATCTCTATCTTCGTGGAGACCAACCCAGACCAAGTTCCAGGTCAGATCTATGCAGAGGCGACACCGCTCAGTCACAGTGAGTGTTTTTCTAGGTATTTTTGATCCATAAAACCGGCTGGAATTGAATAAATGTACAAAGTAGAGCTGTTTAACGTCACACTGTGGAACATTCCGGGCAGAGCAGTGACGTATCTGTAGAAACAAGCAGGTGATGGATCCCCGGCTAAAAAGTTACACAGTGCAGCTTTTAAATTCCAGATCTGAATTTTCGTATTAACCCGCTCTCCACTGCAAAAAACTAAATCTAGCCATGTTCTGATGACTGGAATTCAGAAAGAGTCAATTTCACTTGAAAAGTAAAATAATCTGCCAGTGGAGCAAGACTTTTTGTACTTAAATACGAAATTAAATCTTGCTCACTTAAAATAAGAAACAAAATCAAATGTTGCTTGAATTAAGAAAAACACCACTTATTCCATTTCGCTGTCAAGTTGAATCAGCTCAGATAAAGTTAAATGTTCTTAATGTACGTCATTTTCATTTAACTAGATATTGTTTTTTCCAGTGGGGTTTTTATTTGACTCTTTTCCTCAGCTGCTGGCCTCGGTGAGCTTCATTTGCCTGGCCTCAGTGAGCTTCATTCGGCTGCAGAGAAACGCTCTGGAGGCGGGAGGCCGTGTGGAAGAACGAGCGTCTGGCTTTAGCCCAAACCAGTGTCGTGGATTTACACATCGTCCAGCAGGTCAGTGGTTTGTTTTCGCTGCAGCAGAAATGTCAGATGCCCCGTCCCAACCCTGGGCTGCTTCCCATGATCCTTTGCCTCGGCCTGTGCAGACAGTGGGAGTGGAGATAGTGGGAGTAGAGATAGGGCATCCCTGTGAATCCTCCGCTCATACTCATCTGGAGGAATCGCTCTCCCTCTTCTCTCCTCACTCCCACTCCTCTCTTCGTCTCCTCTGTCCCTGTCCTATCTCCCCCTCCTCTCCTCCTTTATTCTCTCCTTGCTTCCTCTCCTCTCTCTTCTCTCCCTCTCCTCACTTTCCTGTCTCCCCTCTTCTCTACCCTTTCCTTTTCCTATCTAGCTCTTGTCTTTCCTATCTTCTCTCTCTCCTTTTTCCCTTTCCTATCTCTTCCTTTCCTTTCTCCCTCTCCTCTTTCCTTTTCCTCTCTCGTGTTTCCCTTTCTTATCTCACTCTCCTCTTTCCTCTCCTCTCTTCCTCGCCTCCTCTTCTCTCTCCTCTCTTTTTCTCTCTCTCTCCTCCCTCTCCTCTCCTCTCTCCTCTTCTCACTCCTCTTCTCTCTCCTCTCCTCTCTCCCGTTCCTTTCTCACACTCATGTTTCCTTTATTCCTCTCTTCTCTCTCTCCCCTCTCTCCTTCCTATCTCACTCTCCTCTTTCCTCTCCTCTCTTCCTTGCCTCCTCTTCTCTCTCCTCTCCTTTTCTCTCTCCTCCCTTTCCTCTCTCCTCCTTTCTTCCTCTCCTCTCTCCTCTTCTCGCTCCTCTTCTCTCTCCTCCTCTCTTTCCTCTCCTCTCCTCTCTCCCCCTCTTTCCTCTCCTCCGTCGCTCATGAATCATACTTTCCTTGGACTTTCACTATTTTTACAGCTGTTGAAAACTCAGATCTGCTCGATCGTTTCTGCTCCGTGACCGCGACAGACGAGCTCGCCGCCGTTTCTCACAGCCCCAAACGTTCTGCCTCATCGACCGCCCCTGGCCCCCTGACCCCGCCCCCTGACCAGCCCCTGGCCCCGCCCCCCTGACCCCGCTGTGGCCCCGGCCCGGACAGCGTCAGAGGCCCAAACCCGGCCCAGCGCCCTCTTATCTGCACCTGAGGAACATGGCTCTGCTTCAGCCCTCGAGCTGCAGCGACTGACTCCACCCACAGGAGGCGACGTTACGTTTGAGGGGCTTTTGGAGCGTGGCAGCCGGAGAGCAGAGTAAACAGAGCCTCAGAGCTGAGATTGTCCAGAAGAGGCATTCAAAGCCAAACACAACAGCAGGATTATTAAAGCCTATAGACGAGTTCAGCTGTAATGAACGAGGTGAGTGGAGACAGGAGCGAGTGGAGACAGGGGCGCTCCTGCCTCACATGATAACTGCCCTGGGACTCATTCTGTACATTCGTGTTTGATTTATTGTCTATTCAAGTTTATTTTTGTCAGCACAATTAATAAAAAAGAATGTTTTAGTAGATATGGTTCTGTGCTCGTACAGATACAGATGGAGACGTGTGAGCTGCAGTTAAAGTGCACGATGGAGCTTATCTCTCTGGTACAATGCAAAGTACTAAAATATTCCAGAGTGTGGCATTAATCTTATCCATCTCCATGAAGACAAGCACCTGGAATAGGGTGACCACATATATAATCATCTGTTTTATGTCTGTGACTGCAATATATTGTGTAATGATTGTTATATTTTAGGTCTGGGGCTACAGATGGAAATTAGCACTGTGCTAAATCCAGCATATTTACGCCAATTTGTGTGATTTTGTTGAAATTGTACGTTCATTAATATGCACTGTCTCATCCAAATAAACAAAGAAAGAAAGAAAGAAAGACCAGACGTCCCCATTTCCCCAGGACAGTCCCAGTTCTGAGCCCTGTGTCCCCTGTCCCTGCAGATTTATACAAAACCACTGATTTGTCCTTGTTTTATACAAGAAATGTCCCAGTGTCCCTATTTTTGTCTAATCTGATCCTGCCAACAGTAAAGAGAGACAGAAACAGACATTTGTTTCAGTAAAATACATCCTGCTTAAAAATGACCAAAACACAAAGAAAACATGACTATACCGACTCACATTAGTCATGAATGGACCGAGTGAAGAGAAGTTTTTCTTAATTATGCACCACCACAAACCGAGGGTGTTCCAGTATTTGATTGGGAAAATCTGTTCACCGTGAACAGATTTACTGGTCAGATCTGTGAAGACATGACGGAGAGCTGGGCAAAAATAATCAATTGTTTGGAAGAAACTATGTTTATTTTATTTCTTGGCTTGGAAATTGTATTGAAAATGCTGAGGCCCACTGCAGTTTAAAGATGTGCATTTATATCCCAGTATATACAGTCTGTGGCGGTGATTCAAAAATAATACACAACATTAGAATCCTCACTGATCGTGGGAGAACTGTATTCAGACTCCTTAATGCTGTTTCTATACGTTCTCCAAATCTCTAATCAGTGGTCACGCTCCTCACAGCCGCTCTCTCCGTGTGAGGGAGGAGGTGGCTCTGCCCTTTTGCCCTCCTGAATCCGTCACAGCTGTGCCCGTCGTGTGTGCGCCCGCATTTGAGTTGGCGCGCGGCAAAAGGAAAGCCATTAACACTGAGCTAAACATATCGCAGACTCGAAGAGAATAACTGTGAGGAATGTTACAATATTGGCAAGTCTCAATATTATTTTGAGCTTTTACTGTAGGCTTCCTTCAAATTGTGTCGTGAGCCCAAAATACAAAGTTCATTTGCAGCTGGATAAAATCACAGAGAATTACATGATCTTTGCCCAGTTTCTGCGCATGAACGTAATGAAATGATGCTGTTAAAGGTCATATTACACTATTTCAATCTCTGTACTAATGTGGTTTCCTCATCATGAACAGACCTGGAGTTGTGTTTTGTTTCATTCATGTTTAACACACAAACCCTGAAGCTTTAGGTTCTATAGACCCTACTACAAAAGCTTGGCCAAAATGTAAGATCTAAACACTTCACATCTATCAGAAAATGACTTAAAAGTAGTGAAACGATCTGTTCATGCAGCAAGATCATTTTACTGGACAAGTTCTCTTCAAATAAACGACCTCTAGACGAGAATGAAGCGTCTCAGTGAGTGTTCATGGGCTGGAAATAAGTTCTCAGATGCCAAATTCTAGATATAATGCTTTAAATTCTGCTAAATTCTAGATGAACAGACTTAAAACCAGTTTAGGATCAATGTTCGTGGCCTGATAATAAATTCAAAGATGCTAAATTCTAGATAGAAGTCCTTAAATCAGTCTGTATTAAACCAATCTGTGTCACTGAATCTAAAAACAAGTGAAGTGCTGCAGGGAAAACTCTGGTAAATGGATTGTAGCTTCTTCTTTTAAACAAATTTGCCTAAGATTTTCTGACTAGTTGCATCCTGGAGGAAATATATGTGACCATTTTTAAGATGATACAACCGATTCAGAACCAGTAAGTCGATAATAAATCTGAAAACAGGATGATGATTTGATACAGTTCAATCAAAAATAACGGCTAAATCGTGGCTGTGATACTAAAAGTCTTTGTTAAACCAGGTCATGTGCAAAGTTCATAAGAAACAAACATTTTAATCCTCAAAACAGTAAAAATATCAAATGTGTCGCATAAATGAGTTTCCTTCCTCTGAACAAGCAACAAAACTGTAGCTCTGTAACCAAATAATTTAGTAAAATACATAAAAAATTCTCCCAGCCCATGATATCGATACATTAAACGAAGCAATATATCGATATTTCAACATTTTTGCACACCCTTAATATTCAGTGTCACTTGGAACTGTTGATCTGCCGAACATAATGGAATACTACAATCACATCTTTTATTTTAATTAATTTAGACAAATTATCACACAAAAATTAATAGGCAATTTATAAAAGGAAAAAGAGAAATAATATGATGGCATCTAGATGAATAAAACCAGGGCATTTTCTAACTTTTCCCAGATTTTCTCAGAGTTATTATTGTTTCCAAACATCTGTAGGTTTTGTGACATAAGTTCTTCTCTCAAACTCAAAACACTCTGTTCCACCTTGTGATGTCATGTGGTAATACAGGAAGTGCTCCATTGTTTTTTACTAGAATCATTTGAATAATTTCAGGTCTGGAATTGCTGATCTCTACTGAACTAAAGGTAAAAGGAGCTGTTAAAACCACTGCTTCATGACATCACAAGGTGGGGCAGAGCATTTGGAGCTTTGGGGATGTAGCCAAACTAATAATAAAGAGTTACTCAAACAAAATACAACTCCAGGTGTGTTTTTGAGGAGGGAACGGCATTAGAGCATGACTTAAACCTCACAAGAGTCAGTTTTCACGTCATATAGAAGCTGTAAGTATTAACGTACGACCTCCTCGCTTGTCACTGTTTTATTTCAAGTAGAGCACCACAAGGTGAATACCAAAATAATAATGTAGATGTTTTCGGCCTCCCTGCGGTGAAGTCAGAGCCGCTAAAGTTGAAATATTCTGTTGTAAAAGCGCAGGGAACATAAAATGGCAAAAGCTCGGACCATTCTCCGCGGAAGAAAACCCCAAAAGTCTGTTGTGGTGTTTGGAAGGATCTGTAAAAGCCGACGCAGGGAGAAGTGAATGGAAAATACAGTTAATAAATTTCTCCTTGTATCTACGCGAAGTGTCTGGGGAGAGCGCGAGCCAGTGGACTTTCCCTCAGACTACAGCATGTCAATGTGACCTTACATTTCACCACTGGACGCTGCTTTAGAGACTTGGCGCGGAGTTAAGAATAGAAAGTTCTGAATGACGTTTGGTGCTGAGCTGAACTGTCTGTGTTACTTTAGCCCCCAGTGATGCAAACTCCACTCAGTCTCCGTCGGCTGTTCCGTTGTAAAAATATGAAGTCTGGGGACATTTAAAGGGAATGATCTCATCGTGGAGAAGAAGCTGACCCAAACTGAACCACATTCGACCAGAAAAAGTCTATTTCTTTCTGTTTCTGACTGTTATGTCACTGTCTGCCAATCACAGCTTCTACCTTCGTCTCACAACTCTCACCTTTCCCATTTTAATTTTCATTTTAGTGCCGTATGAGCTCAGACACAGCAGCAGAAACATCAGCCTCCTCAGAATATCGATTCAAAAGTGCTCTGTATCGAGGTATGTATTGGATCAGCAACTTGTGCAGGATACCAGCCCTACAGCAGACTATTGCAGAAGATCTCAAATCTGCTCGAGCACCAGAAGATCCGTCTCTGACCACGACTGAACCACTGCTCCAGGGCATCTGACATAAAACACTGTGTTACATCTGCATATGGACAGAGCAGGACCAAGAGTGAGAGGTCCAGGTTAAAGCGTGGCAGCTAAAGCCCTGAGTCATGAGTCTAAGAACCACGAGAGCAGCACACCCTGCAGCGTCTCCACAGGCTGTTCAGAGACTGGCACACACTGGCACACACTGGCACAGAGACTGGCACAGACAACATGAGATTAAACTCTGCCAAACGCACAATCTCATCTGTGGAATTACCAACAACAGCTCCTTGAGATCTCACTGTTTGTAATGTGGAAAAAGTCGGTTTAGTGACGCAATAAAGACAGAGAACAATGGAGACCGGCTCTGGATCCAGACACCGGTGCAGCTACAGCCAGAAGAATCAGATAAGCCCAAAATAAGCCCTGAGGTGTGGTGTGTGGCTACAGCACGACAGAGAGCTTCAAAAAGGACAAATAATGTTGTATTTGGAAGACAAAGTACAATGAAGTTAAAAATAACTCCTTCTGTCTGCTCAAAATATCACAAATGTCCAAGCTTTGGGAAAATCTTGCAACACATTTGAAGCAGAGTTCACAGAGCGGCGCTTTATACGGACGATCCGAAGTGATTAAAGTTTTAGTGAATAGTAGAATAGTAGTAATAATAGAATTTAGACTGCAAAAAAGCTTGAGCAAAACCTGAGATATAAGCACTTAAATCTATCAGAAATGACGTAAAAGTAGTGAAATGATCTGTCCACGCTGCTACTGGACAAGTTCTCTTAAAATAAACGACCTCTAGACTAGAATGAAATGCTCTGTGAGTGTTCATGGGCTGGAAATAAGTTTATAGACGCTCAGTTTGAGTTAAACAGACTTAAAACCAGTTTAGGTTTAGTGTTCATGGCCTGAGAATAAGTTCAAAGATGCAAAATTCTTGATAAAATGCTTTAAATTCTGCTAAATTCAAGATAAACATACTTAAAACCAGTTTATGACGAGTATAAACGGCCTGATAATAAATTCAAAGATGCTAAATTGTAGATAAAAGTCCTTAAATTAGTCTGACATGATCATAGTTCAGTCTGTATCAAGCAAATCTGTGTCACTGAATCTAAAAACAAGTGAAGTGCTGCAGGGAAAACTCTGGTAAATGGATTGCAGCTTCTTTTAAAGATTTGTTGCATAAATTTAAGATTTTCTAACGAGTTGAGTCATGGACGAAATATATGTGACAATTTTTAAGATTATACAACCAATTCAGAACCAGTAAGTCGATAATAAATCTGTGAACATGATGAAGAATCTGACAGAAGTTTTAAAATCTTGGCCAGATGAGAGAAATATTCAGCGTAATTAAATTTGCTATCAAAATAAATGCAGGGACATTTCAGCAGGAGCTCTGGGGCCCAATAAAACTTGTTCTGAGGGCCACATTTGTTTGGACTTCTGCTCTCTGGGCTTCTGTTGCACAATAGGTCTCGTACAGAAGGACAAATGTTTCTGTGACGACAGAGTCCGTCCTCAGTCCAGGATTAGACTCGGTTCTGTGTTTAACATCGTTTAATCTTGAGCTCTTAGTCGGCTCGCTCCTTTTCTGTGGTGTTACTATAAAAACGTCGGTGTGGAGGTAACCATGGCAGCAGTTTCCAGTGAGGCCATCCCCGTCTCGCCGTCAGCTTATTTTAGCCCCATTCCTTTGTTACTCACTCAACTCTGACCTAATTCCCCAGATCCAGACGTCACCGAAAACAAACCTGAACACAAACCCATCCACAGCATTCATTTTCTGTTCATCAGCAGGAAACCGTCCCACAGCGGCAGCACGGGAGGAGCAGAGGGGGAAGAGGGGATGAGTCGGACCAATGGGAGGGCTCTGTGGTCTCTGTGGGGCGTGTGATTGGACAGAGCGCTTCCTCCAGACCTCGTAAAGCGCTCATGTTGTTCAGACTTTTCCGATTATGGAGAGACTTTTACGGCGGTTCCAAGACTCACAAAAGCCAAATTGATGAGTAACGGCCGAGCTGATGGGAACATCTGAACGCACCAAACACTGGACAAATGTGTGTGTTTAAAGGAGTACACCTGGGCTAATGTGTCACTGTGGGTTAGTGTGCGCCCACCAACCAGAGGGTCACCGGTTCAGACTTTATTCTTTCTTGTATGATAAAAAGAAAAGTTTTTGAGGAGGTAACAGTGTTTTAACAGGGCTTAAAGCTGCATTCTTCATGGGGGTATTTTGTCTGGAATGTTCCACAGTATGGCATTACATCTTTCTATTTCCATGGAGACCAAACCAGACCGAGTTACAGGTCAGATCTGTGAAAAGGTGACCCCGCTTACAGTCAAAATGTCTGTTTTTTTTAGGTGTTTTTGAGCTCTAAAACCACCTGTGACTGAATAAATGTAAAGTCGAGCTGTTTAATGTCACACTGTGGAACATTCCAGACAGAGCAATGACGTATCCATAGAAACAAGCAGGTGACGGACCCCCAGCCCCAAAAAAGTTGCATAATACACCTTTAAAGCTCACAAGAATGTGTAATATGGAACACACAAACATGTCAAATATTAAAGCAAATAACAGTAAATAAAATTAATAAAAATAAAATACACTGAATTATGTGCATGGGTGTGAGAATGATGAAAATGTGGGCTGTTGCCATGGAGATAAACAAGTTAAAACTCTGCAGAATGTTGCATGAAACAGGAAACTCACAAATACTCTAAGCCAAAGAGTCTGAAAAGTCAATAAATATTTAAACTAGTCATAACACCAACAAAGTCTGAATCAGAGTTTAATGAACCCGGATCTGAGTGTTTATGTAGAGAAGAGTCTCAGAGGAGTAACGGGACTAAACCAGGACTAAACCAGGTCTAAACTGGGACTAAAACAGGTCTGAGAGTGTTTATGTAGAGAAGAGTCTCAGAGGAGTAACCGGGACTATACCAGGGCTAAACCAGGACTAAACCAGAACTAAAGCAGGACTAAAACAGGACTGAACCAAAGGATAAACCAGGACTAAAGTGGGACTGAACCAGGACTAAACTAAAACTAAACCAGGTCTAAGACAGGACTAAATCCAGACTGAACCAAAGAATAAACCAGGACTAAACCAGGTTTAAAACAGCACTAGAACAGGACTGAACCTGGGGATAAACCATGACTGTACCAGGCCTAAAATAGAGCTAAAACAGGACTAAACCAGGACAAAAACAGGACAAAAACAGGACTAAAACAGGACTAAACAGGACTAAACCAGGGCGTAAATCAGGACTGAACCAGGTCTAAAACAGGACTAAACCAGATATAGACAATGGGATAAACCAGGACTAAATCATGACTAAAGGTTAAAAAACAGGGCTAAACCAGGTCTAAACCAGGGGATAAACTAGATCTAAACCAGGTCTAAACCAGGGGATAAACCAGGACTAAACCAGGTCTAAACCAGGGGATAAACCAGGACTAAACCAGGTCTAAACCAGGGGATAAACCAGGTCTAAACCAGGTCTAAACCATCTAAGTCTGTCATTTTGTCTCTTGTTGCAGTCGTTCCTCTGATTTCTCATCTTCCCACAGATTTCACTGGAGACACAATCTGTAACACGTCTGTCACACACAAGCACACACACACACGCACACACACGCACACGCAAACACACACGCACACACGCACACGCACACACGCGCACACACACACACGCGCACACACACGCACGCACACACACACACACGCACGCACACACACACACACACGCACGCACTAACACACACGCACACACACACGCACACACACACGCATACACGCACACACACACGCACACACGCACACAGAGACTATTTTTAGGCTCAGATCAGATGATTTGGTGTGTCGGTAATGGACTTTTAACAGTTTGATGGGGGATTTCTCACACCTCCCCCGCACAGACCAATGCCAAACGATGACGTAACCACCTCCACTGTGCCGGGATCAAACTAAACCAACACCAGACTATACAAGGACTAAAGACGGACTAATGACAGTTTAAAGCAGGATTAAACAGACTCGCCAAAGGTCACGAGGAGAGCGAAACGAAAACTAAGAAGCCATCTAGATGAAAACATAAGACTAAACCAGGAACAGAACCAGCGAGGCCCAAACAAGGGCAAAACTCTCAAACAGAACTGAAGCAGGTCTATGCAAAGGACTAAACCTGGACTAAACCAGCACTAAACCAGATGACAAACCAGGACTAAATCAGGGTGTAAACCAAAACCAGGACTAAGTGGGTAAATGGGACTAAAACGGTCTCCTCCAGTCTCCCGTTTCCTGTAGTCTCCCTCAGTCTTTAGTTTCCGTCAGTCTCCTGGAGTCTCCTCCAGTCTTGTCCCGTCTTGTCCAGCTTCATCCAGTCTCCCCCAGCCTCCCTCAGCCTCCTCCAGCCTCCCTCAGTCTCCTCCAGCCTCCCTCAGTCTCCTCCAGCCTCCCTCAGCCTCCTCCAGCCTCCCTCAGCCTCCTCCAGCCTCCCTCAGTCTCCTCCAGCCTCCCTCAGCCTCCTCCAGCCTCCCTCAGTCTCCTCCAGCCTCCCTCAGTCTCCTCCAGCCTCCTCCAGCCTCCTCCAGCCTCCCTCAGCCTCCTCCAGCCTCCCTCAGTCTCCTCCAGCTCCCTCAGCCTCCCTCAGTCTCCTCCAGCCTCCCTCAGTCTCCTCCAGCTCCCTCAGCCTCCCTCAGTTTCCCTCAGTCTCCTCCAGCCTCCCTCAGCCTCCCTCAGCCTCCTCCAGCCTCCCTCAGCCTCCTCCAGCCTCCCTCAGCCTCCCTCAGTCTCCTCCAGCCTCCCTCAGTCTCCTCCAGCCTCCTCCAGTCTCCTCCAGCTCCCTCAGCCTCCCTCAGTCTCCTCCAGCCTCCCTCAGCCTCCTCCAGCCTCCCTCAGCCTCCTCCAGTCTCCCTCAGTCTCCTCCAGCCTCCCTCAGTCTCCTCCAGCCTCCTCCAGCCTCCCTCAGTCTCCTCCAGCTCCCTCAGTCTCCTCCAGCCTCCCTCAGCCTCCTCCAGCCCTCCCTCAGTCTCCTCCAGCTCCCTCAGCCTCCCTCAGTCTCCTCCAGCCTCCCTCAGTCTCCTCCAGCCTCCCTCAGCCTCCTCCAGCCTCCCTCAGCCTCCTCCAGTCTCCCTCAGTCTCCTCCAGCCTCCCTCAGCCTCCTCCAGCCTCCCTCAGTCTCCTCCAGCCTCCCTCAGTCTCCTCCAGCTCCCTCAGCCTCCCTCAGTCTCCTCCAGCCTCCCTCAGTCTCCTCCAGCTCCCTCAGCCTCCCTCAGCCTCCTCCAGCCTCCCTCAGCCTCCTCCAGCCTCCCTCCGTCTCCTCCAGCTCCCTCAGCCTCCCTCAGTCTCCTCGTGTGACCCTCTGGTGGTGTCTCGCTGTCTCTGGTGGTAAACCCATTAGCCCTGAGGTTGTTTGGGAGGAGGCTTCCTGCCCTGGACCCACACCTCCGTCTGCAGCTGAACCCGACACGCCTGGTGCAGGACGCTGATGTACTGTAGGTCACTGTGTGGAAGTTTGGAGCTGATTTAATTCAATTTCATCTTTATTAAGGACACATAATATCTGGGTCATAGTAGGTAAGTATATAAACATAAGAGGAATAAAAATGTAAATATAAAATGCATTTTATAATGTATACAGACAATTTTAACCCCAGACCTGCTCATTTCTCCTAATGTAAACGTCCTGCTGTAAATTATGCTGTTTTCAGATCTGTTCTAATGTAGTTTCCTTGTCACAAACACACTTCGAGTTTTTTTTTTGTTTGTTTGTTTCTTTCACACATGTTTAACACAAACTCTGAAAATCTAGACTAGAATTCTTCTCTCAAACAGAAAACACTCACCAAACACCTTTCACTAGACGAACATGGATCATTTCAGAATTACAAATCTCTCCTGAACTAAAGGTAAAAGGAGCTGTTCACTTGCACCTGGTAATGAATAAATGTAAAATAGATACGTTTAATGCCATACTGTGGAACAATCCCAGCTCTAACATCTCCATGGAGACTAGCACATGGCAATTCTCCACCAGAAAAGTTACATAATGGAGCTTTAAACTTGATTTTGATTGACTTTTTGATCAGTGGTGCCAGTGTCTGATGCAGTGCCAGTCGTGTGCCTAAGGGCCGGCCTGTGGGGCCCTGTGAGTTTTACTGGCCCAGCGCAGTGACCCGTGCTCCCCCTGTGCACGCCCACAGGCGGCCGCTGCACGAGAACAGCACGAGTACGTTTCCCCTTTAAAAATATTCCAGGGAGTTTTTTTTTTCCACTCACACTCCATTTGAAGCGGTGAGGCTGTGACAGACTCACTGGCAGCTTCTGGGGCAGGAAATCTTTCATTAAAATGTGACGCCGTGGAAATGAAACTTTTAAAAGTCCTTCGGTTGCCATGGTGACCACACGTGACAAACGTACGCGCCCGACCCGCTTGTAAGCATCAGCTGTTGTTTTGGGCTCCTGGCGACTGCCCCAAAACTCCGGAGGCCGTTCCAGCCATTAGAAAGTGAAATTATACAACAATTATGGAGCATTAGCAAAGAACTACAATGATCGTCACCATTATTTCCAAAATTATACGGACAAAAATACATAATTACAGCTCGTATATTACACACAACTGACTCCTGTGAGCTTTAAGCCATTTTAGGATGTTGTTAAGTCCTCAGAAACACACCTGGAGTTGTGTTTTGTTGCATTTTTGAAAACGCTCTGTTCCACCTCGTGATGTCATGTGGCAATTATGGTAAAAGTGGTAAAAGAATTATTTGGATCATTTTAGTCTTAACTCTAACCCTGGAATTTCCAGTCTTTACCAGGGTGACCAGACGTCCCTATTTATTTATACAAAACCAGTAATTTGTCCCAGTTTTATACAAGAAATGTCCCAGGTGTTCCTATTTTGGACCAAACTGATCTAAACCAGCACTAAACTAAGACTAAACCAGGACTACATCAGGACTATCACAATTTTTGACTAATCTGATCGTGCCAACAGTAAAGAGGAGCAGAAATTGTCATTTGTTTTGCCAAAATACAGAAATCTGTGTTTGTGAATGAGCATAAACCAAAAAAATGCAGCGTCAGAAGTCCCTCAGATCATGACTGACACGAGAATGCACACTTACGTGCACTTTTCACTATTTTATTTACACCAAACATCCCAACCTGGGTGTGTCCCTGTTTAGAAGTTTGTAAATCTGGTCAGCCTAATCTTTACTGAAGTAACTACAACATTTTAACATGGCTTAAAGCTCACAGGAGTCAGTTTTGAGTAATGAAGAACCTTTAAGTAAATACAGATAAGCCAAACTCAGCACACTGAAGAGTGCCTGAACTGTCTCACACTGCTTCATTCGGCTATTTAAAACTTGAAAATTACACCCCAATTAATACAGAGCACAGAGGCACACTGGCGTCTCTTTTAAGATTCCATAAAAATCTGGCAGATCCTCCGGGGAACACGAGGAGATGAAGAGGGGTCTGTAAAACCGTGCGGAGCTGTTCGCGCTCCACCACGTTCGGGGGCGCTTCTTCAAAGATGCTGTGGCCCTGAACTTCTGAGCAGACGGCACAAACCCGGAGCACAGAGGCAGCGGAGGAGTCGTAAACTAAAGACAGTGATAAAGCGTCACCAGAGCAGCCATCACAGGAACATCAAGGCTCCTCAGATCCTTCATGAGCTCCGACTCCGACGGCGCTGTTTAGAACCGTCATGACGTTTAAGAGCGTGTTTACGAGCAGCTTCTGTAATACACCGCTGAGAGACTTGTGAATATCAAAGTATTTCTTATGCAAAATGAGGACAAAGATTTAAAAAAAAATACAAAATAAAGGTTATATTTGTATCTGTGTGTAGATATAAGCGACTTTACTGTATGTGCTTAAATGTCGTTTTTTTCAACGTGGTTTTATTTCTCAAAACTGCAGTAAAAACATGCATTTTTACACTGAACAGGCCCTCTTCTCCACAGATCTGACCTGTAACTTGTCATGTGACGTGCTTGTCTCCATGGAGATGGTTAAATCTCCATGGAGACAAAGATTAAGATTGTGCCACTACTGGACTGTGACAACTTGCACTGTTTTTGTACTTTCTTTATTTTATATATATAGTATTTATATTTCAACTCTCTTTGTAAATTTTGTACGTATACTTATTCACTGTGGAAAATCCCAGACAAAACAATGACTTCTCCATGGAGTCCAGCGGGGATCTAGCAGAAAAACTTCCTGTTGGTTTTCGAGTTGATTTTAAGATTTGGTTGTTTGTTTTTGAGGCTTTGGATGTTCTGGCCCCACGTTACGTCTCGGACCTCCTCCAGATTTACTCCCCCGTGTTCTGCGGTCTGGCTTTAACACCGCACGAGTTGTGTGGTCCTCTGTGTCTTCTGTTTATTTTTTTTTTATGAGTTACTGTTTTTATCTATTTTTATTCTTTTTACTACTGCTTTTATTTAATTAATTATTTTTATTATTTTAATTCATTGATTTTTTATCTATTTTCTTAATCTTTTATCTATTATTTCTATCAATTCCTTTTGTCTGGAATGAGATTCTTTACAAGTTTTTAGACGTTTTTAGCATGTGGGAAACTGTCTTCTTTATAAAATGGACTCTACAAATAAAGTCGGAGTGGATTGGAAAAGTTCCACAGTGCACTTTAAAGATGGTACTTTTCTGGTGAAATGTCTGTCACCTGCTTGTCTCCATTGAGATGGTTTTGTTTTTTTCCCTGGAATTTTCCAAAATTACGGCATAAAAACCTATCTATCTGCATGAAGACAATCACCATAGGACCAAGTGACCCTGCTCACAAAATGCCTGGAATTGAATACACACATGTACATCCATGACTGCAAAAGACTGATGCTGCCATTGTGTCATCGGGCAATACACTTCACACATGTTTCACACACAAAAACTACTCAAAACTACAGACATTTCCAGATAAAAGCAGTGCATTTCCAGCTCCTTCTGCACAGTTTCATGCTCAAACCTCCTGGAGATTCTGGACTGCACTGACGTCACAGAGGAGACGTGGACAAGACCCGGCTGCTTTAGGACGTCCGATAACATCTCAGATCTTTTTCACAACAGTCTGAAGTGTCCCGCTGTAGGTTTGTGGTTAGCTGGTGGAGAATACGCCAGATATTTACACACACATAAAAAAAACATTAACCGGATGTTCCATAAACCTACAGCGGGACACTTACAACCAATGTGAAAAAGATCTATTCTGTGCGATTGTCTCTGAGCCTGGGGGAATCCTGACCTCATTCTCCTCTCCTGTAACAGCCTTTTTCTCCATGACACTCAGCTCCTCAGACCTGTTCATGTCCTCAGACCTGCTCATGTCCTCAGACCTGTTCATGTCCTCAGACCTGCCCATGTCCTCAGACCTGCTCATGTCCTCAGACCTGCTCATGTCCTCAGACCTGCTCATGTCCTCAGACCTGTTCATGTCCTCAGACCTGCTCATGTCCTCAGACCTGTTCTTGTCCTCAGACCTGCTCATGTCCTCAGACATGTTCTTGTCCGAAGACCTGCTCATGTCCTCAGACCTGCTCATGTCCTCAGACCTGTTCATGTCCTCAGACCTGTTCATGTCCTCAGACCTGTTCATGTCCTCAGGGGATGATCTTCCTGTTTAACTGTGATTGTTCTCATGAGACTTTGAGCTGGTCAGATGTGTTTTCAGAGCTGCAGGTGAGAGCGCCTCTTCTCCTCGAGTGCACTGGGCTGTTCCTATTGGCTGAGCTGAGGCCAGACAAAGCTCTGTGTGAGTGAGGCTTTTACAAAAGTGACAGGTTCAAGTGCAGAGAAGAGCTCGTACAACAGCTAAACGTGCGAGATTACACTAGACTGACTCCTGTGAGCTGTAAGTCGAGTTCTAATGGTGTTCCCTCCTCAAAAACAGACCTGGAGTTGTGTTTTGTTTGCTCTGTTCCACTTTGTGATGTCATGTAGTGGTACTTTTTAAGTTCCTTTCACCTTTTGTTCAGTAGAGATCGAAAATTACAGGTCTGAAATGATCCAAATGATTCTAGTGAAGGTGTGTGGAGTTTTTACTTCCTGTATCACCACATGACATCACAAGGTTCAGGGGTGTCCACACGTCCCTGTTTCCCCGGGACAGTCCCAGTTTTGAGCCTGTGTCCCCTGTCCCAGCAGATTTATACAAAACCACTAATTTGTCCCAGTTTTATCCAAGAAATGTCCCAGTGTCCCTATTTATGACCAATCTGATCCTGCCAACAGTAAAGAGAGACATAAACTGTCATTTGTTTGGGTAAAATACAGAAAAGCTGCTTAAAAATGACCAAAACAGAAAGAAAATGTGACCATAGTGACTCATGTTAGTCGTGAATGGGCCGAGTGTGGAAGAATTTTCCTTAATTACGCACTCGCTTCAGAAATGTATTATTACCAACAAACACAAACTGAGAGTGTCCCGGTTTTTGATTTTGAAAATCTGGTTCCCCTAATCAAGGTGGAGCAGAGTGTTTCAGTTTGAGGGTTTGTGTGTTAAACATGTGTGAATGAAACAAAAAAACACAACTCCAGGTCAGTTTGTGATGAGGAAACGACATCAGAACTGATCCAGAAACAGCCTAATATGAATAATCTTGTGTAATTCTTCTACGAAATGAGGCTAAACTCAACCAAACAAAAATCGCTGCTGTTTGCTCAAATGACCCCACAGCAGCACAACCACAGGCCTCTTCAGCCTCTCCAACTCTCCATTTTCTGTAACAAACTCATCTTTCTCTCCAGCAAAGTTTACGAGTGCAGTTTATGATTCCGAGAGGCTACAGGGGTCCATTCTCTGCGATGGAAACAGCCACGTTCTGTTTCAGCCTTCACTTTCCAGAGTCAACACTTCCCTATGATAATGCCGAGGATTTAATACGGCGCTAAAATGTGAGGGCAGCTTTCCTACGGCTACGCAAACACCACCAGGCAGCGTCAGCAAACGGAGCTCCGGCTGCTGCTGGCGTTACCGTTAGCGCTACCGTTGGCCCGCTGTGAGACGCCGAAGCCTGAAGATCGACAAACCATCACCGATGCGAGCTGGAGGTGTTTTCGATGAGACCTCCGGGGGTTTATTCCATCTGCGCGAAGCGACGGCAGCCACCGCAAAACGGAGTCCTCTTTCTCTCAACAGCTCAGTGGAAAGACGTGCAGGGATGTGGAATCACAATATTTAGAGAGTAAGCGAGTTTTTTCGACAGCTAAAATACCAAAAATGCAAAAAAAAAAAAGTAGACAAAATACATTTAAACACCATCTTGAGCTGAGCACCGCGCCAACAGCCCCTATAGCTCACAGATTCACCGTTTGTGCCTCAAATCAGTTAAGAAAAATGAAGTTTTTGTGCAAATTAGCCGGATTTGAACCCACTAACAAGTAACATTCATCCACGAATACAAAGCTTGGTACAATGATCCCAGTTACGGTCTGTGCATACTGTTGTGTCCTCTAGCAAAACACTACCTGCTTTTAGTGTAATACATGTACAGCATGACTTATTATGGCCATACCGGCTCGTCAAAGCCTGAACCCGTCAGATCTCAGAAGCTAAGCAGGGCCGGGCCTGGTTAGTACTTGGATGGGAGACCACTGGGAATTCCAGGTGCCACAGTGGGGCGCCAGTTGCAAAAACTGCCGTTGTGTCCTTAGGCAAGGCACATCACCCACATTGCCTAGTATGAAAGTGGTGTGTGCGTGAGTGTTGGTGGTGGTCAGAGGGGCCGATGGCACAGATTGGCAGCCTCGCTTCCGTCAGTCTGCCCCAGGGCAGCTGTAGCTACAATAGTAGCTTACCACCACCGGGTATGGAGTGAATGAATAATGCTCTGTAAAGTGTCTTTGAGTGTCCAGAAAAGCGCTATATAAAACTGATGCATTATTATTATTATTATTATTATACCACATAGTTACAAAAAGTCTTCCTTGGACTATTCTTATCTTATTCTTATTACTTTGAGCTTGGACACTGGTGAGGGTTAGTGGTTCAATCCCAGGTGTTTACACATACTGTTGTGTCTTTTGGCAAGACCCTTCAGCTATCTTGTCTCTTTAAGTCTTTGACACAGAACAGCAGTCACAGGTCCGTCATTAAGTCTAAGGCTGTGTCCAAATGTCCACCCTAGTCCCAACCCCTCATTCACTACATAGGCCCGGCCCGCACTCCTTAGCAATGCACTCATTCACAGAGAGATTCACCAAAAGAGAGAAAAAAGTCCTTTAAACTCTGATAAAACTTGATTTCTGTCATAAATAACTATCACAAGTGTTTATGGACTAATAATAATCAGAGGAGTTTTTGTGGATTTCACACAAACGGACTGGAGTATTTGTCTAGCAGAAATCGTCTGGCTCGGTTGGTCAAAGTGGCAGGTAAAATTGTAGGCCTACTGCAGTCGCAACAAATAACGGAGAGCCCAGGCCACCCGCTGTGAGGAGTTTAACCTCCTTCCTTCTGGGCGGAGTATGAGAACGCCCTGGATCAGAACTCAGACTTTATTTCTGAAGCCAAAACCAGGATGAATGCTCTTATAGCTCGGATCAGTCGTGGTGAAATGCGGTTACATCTCCTGTTCTTTTTTTGCTTGTTTTTAAGGGAATGTATGTCTGCATTTTGAGCCAAGCTTCAGCTGTGGTTTAGCGTGTTATTGAATTGTATTGCATGTCTACTGTATGTCTGACACTGCTGCACAACAACTTTCCACTGGGACAATAAGAAAGTTGAAAGTTAATTGCTTTTTGAAATGTGGAAATTAGCACTCTTTTAACAGCTGGGGTTTATTTAGCCATGTTTTATTCAGAATCAGGATCTACAGAACCATAAACCAGCGCTTTTATCTACTTCATTCAGTCGAGTTGTGTCCTGTTAAACTCCCATCGCTGAACGCTGTTTCCCTACTCTCCCAGTGCATTAAGGAAAATTTTTAGACTTTTTATAATGTGGACATTGGAACGCAGCCTAAGACTGAAGAATGAAAGAAAAACGCACCACATTCAGATCTGTGAGTGTCTGTAAGTGCCCCATATAAGTGCTGCATTATCTTCAGTATTGAGCGGAGGGACCCTGAGCGCCCCCGTGTGCGTCACCCGCCACACATGGTTCATATAAAGTTACGACGCACAAACTCCGAAATGAGATCTGGAGAATGAGACTGCACGGAGAGCTCCAGGGGTGGGCATCGTCCGGCAGTCGAGATGTGCCCACAGATAGAAGCGGGCGCCCGCAGAGCCCATCTAAACACTAACACATGCTGCACTGTGAGAACGCTCATAAAGAGGAGGACCCCAGAACCCCAAACTATTACAGCTGAGCGACTGAAGCACCACCGGGATCCAAATCAAACACACTTACTGTATATGTCCACGCTTATTGGATCCTCCTTTCTGATTGAAAACACTGGTTCCATCCATGAGAACAGACATTTGTCACGCAGAGACGGGGGGATGCCTCAAACCAAGAAGCTCTCAGGTTTGATTCCCAGACAGTGTGATGAGATGTTTGCGTGTTCTGCTCGTCTCGGTGGGTTTTCTTTGGGGTACTACAGTTTCCATCAATCTAATACATGAGAAAGAAGATATTTTTTCCAGCTACACACTCCTGACCAAAGGCAAAAGTCTGAGGAGGAGGAAATTATGATCACATATTCTGAAGATGCCCAGAACTGGTCTCAGGTTGGAGCAGTAATGAAAAAGTTTTACACCTTTTATAGACACAGTATCTTGGGGAAAGTCCTGCTAAGCTTGTGTAACGTAAGAATACATATATTTATAAAACACTTCTTCCCAGCTGCCAAAAGTATATTACAAGTTTATTTTCCTGGTTTATTTTCGTTTGATTTTATTGGTTTGTTTTAACAGGGACCGAGGCAAACACATGAAACTCATAAAAGAAGAGATGCTTTAAACCAGTGTCCCTCTGCAGTCCTCGGGCAGGTTCACTCTTAAAACATATCCATATATTTACAATAGAACCATATTCTCACGTTCTTTCATTTAAAAACATCCCACTCCACATTTCCACTTTAAATTTCTATGGATAATGTTCCACAGTGTGACATTAAACAGCTCTTCTTTGCATTTATTCAGTTACAGGTGGTTTTGTTGCTCAAAAATACCCCAAAAAACAAACATTCTGGCTGTGAGCGGGGTCGCCTCTCCACAGATGTGACCTGTAACTTGGTCTGGTTTGGTCTCCATGAAGATTGAAAGGTTTGACACCATACTGTGGAACATTCCAGACAAAGCAATGTCATCTTCCCAAAGGAGAAAAGGATTTGACAGACGCTCCACCAGAAACGTTAAACAGTCTGATGTGACCGTATAAGCTCCACATGCAAATACAAATGTGTGTTGACAGAGCCGATGAAACGGACTTTTCTAACATTATAAGAGAAGTCCTTGAGGTCAGATGTCAGTTTTTCTGGGAGCATGTCCGTCCCTACTGCACATAAGGAAACTTTGGACTTTTAAACATCAGATCCTTCAAAGACAAAACCTTCATCTGCAGGACTTCATCACCCACAACAACCTGGACTTTCTGACTTGAACTGAAAAGCGGTTAACACAAGGTGACCGTAACACTCTCATAGACCTCGCTGTAGGTCTGTGGTATCTGTCGTATTCTCCAGCAGCTTCATAAATCTGCCCCATCACCAAATCTTCAACCAACAAGGTCCACAAAGGAGAAACATTCTTCAGGAAGAATTTATCCACAGCAATCAAGGGAAGAAAGACGAAAGCTTAAAGGAAACAATGACGAGCATCAGTGAACGACTGAGCAACACTAATGTTCTGGTCCTGGAGACGTGTCACATTCATCTGCACAAATCTGTGCTCAGATTCACACCATGAAATCGATTTTTAATTTGTTTTGTAGAACCATTTTGAGTGAACAAGTTCCTTCTGTTTTCTCCAGGACCAGAACAATAGTGCTGCTCAATCGTTCACTGATGCTCGTCGTTGTTTCCTTTAAGCTTTCGTCTTTCTTCCCTTAATCTTTGTGGATAAATTCTTCATGAAGAATGTTTCTCCTTTGTGGACCTTGTTGGTTGAAGATTTGGTGATGGGGCAGATTTATGAAGCTAGTGGAGAATACGCCACATTTACACACACATTTACACACACATTTACACACACATTTTGCCTCAAAAAAATATTAACCGGTTCTGCAAACCTACAGCGGGACACTTCAGACTGTTGTGAAAAAAATCTATTGAAGCTCTACACTTTTCTCCACTAACCAAGACTGTCTGGTGAGGGAGGAGGAGTTGCATTCCCTGTTTTTAGCCTAAATATGCAGGGTTTGTAAATTAAACAAACATTACAGAAGCACATTGGAACAAAGATGAGAAAACGCACCTTGCTATTATCACACAACTCAACACAATAAGAAACAACACAATGAACTGTAATCTGTGTAAAAACATATTGTGCTTTCTCTGGTGTGTGCAGGGGGACTTAAAGCTGAAACACACACATACGTACATGACTTTGGTGCATTTGAAACGTTGAGCAACACATAACTTCTGTAATGCAGCAGAATTAACTTAGCAGACAAGTCCATTCACACTCTGCAAATCCCCAGCGATCTGCACGAGCTGCAGAATCTATTCAAAGGACATGTGTGATTCCCGCCCCATTAAGAGCACAATGGGCGCGCTCCCGGCCTCCGAACGGGAGACGAGCTCCGAACGGGAGACAAGCTCTGAGCAGGAGAGACTTCAAAGTGCAAATCAAACAGACAGACACACCCTCCAAATGATTATGATTAAGCCTCATTCAGAGCCAGGACGGTCATTACCCCAACCGTCCCACCTGCATCTCCTCCTCACTCGCTCATTTAAACACTTTCAGGACAATACGCCAATGAGACTTTATCTTATGGACAAAACGGTCACACTTAAGGCGCCCGTGTTACATTCTATTCTCTGATCTGATCTAATGTCGTTTCCTCGTCACAAACAGACCTGGAGTTGTGTTTTGTTTCATTAACACGTGTTTAACACACAAACCTGCACGTTTAGGGTCTCCTCTCGACCTGAAAACACTCTGTTCCACCTTGTGATGTCGTTCCACTGTGTTTTTAAACTCCAGACACCTTCACTAGGATCATCTGGATCTTTACAGACTAATCTCTCCTGGACTAAAAGCTCAAAAAAGTCAATTATGCATAACATGCTCACTGCAAAAAAGCTTGGCCAAAATGTAAGATATAAACACTTAAATCTATAAGAATATCATCACGGTCTGAACCTCACGGTGCAATATTTATTGCGATATCGTGGGAAAGCTCACGATATTACAATATTCTACAGAATAACAAGACTGACTCTAAAATGCTTTGCCCAGTCATTTGGTGCAACATTTATTGTCATTAGGGATGGAACGAAATCCAAATCTTTCTGTACGATATTTTCACCAGAAACATCTCACTGTACCAGATTTATTACAATATAAAACTGTGAATCTGTGACTTTTTCCTCTAAAAATGCTTCACAAGACTTAATCCAAAGAATGAAGATGTAAAAGTGCTTAGAACAGTTATTTCTTCATGTCGTCTGCACTGAAACAGAGAAAAGGATCATGGTCTATGTAGTTCCCACTGTCTTTTTTTTGCTATTTCTGCATCAGAACTATTCATTTAAGCAAAGAGACTTGGGATTCCAGATACTGTGATGCTCCACCAGATTATTGTGAGACCTTTGACGATACGATATCACCAGATTTATGTTATTGTTGCATCTCTAGAAATGATCTGTCCTGCAGCAAGATATACTCTTATACTCTTATATTATATTCCTGTAAATTTGTAAATTTTGTTGTTATATTATAGCTTATTGTTTCTACTTTTTTTAAAATTCTATTTTATTTGTTGCATGTCAGTGTTTGTCTACATCCTGCTCCAAGTACCGCAGCAATTTCCTAATGTTGTGACCCTGTTCACTCATATGGCAATAAAAACCTTTCCTTTCCGATTCTGAAGATCATTTGACTTGACAAGTTCTCTTAAAATGACCTCTAGACTAGAATGAAGCATCTCAGAACTAGTAAGTCGATAATAAATCTGAAAACAAGATGAAGAACCTGATATAAGTCTGAAAATCTTGGCCAGATCAGAGAAATTTGAGAGAACTTGTCCAGTAAAATGATCTTGCTGCCTGGACAGATCATTTCACTACTTTTAAGTTATTTTCTGATAGATGTAAGTGTTTAGATCTTACATTTTGGCCAAGCTTTTTGACATGTAGGTTACCGTGTTCCTTTTATTGTTTTGAAGGTAAAAGGAAGCTTGAAAACTGCCACTTCATGCAATACAAGGTGGAGTAGAGCGTTTAGAGTGTTAGTGCAGACAGACTAATAATAACACAACTCCAGGTCTGTTTATGAGGAGGGAACACAACGTAAACCTCACAAGAGTCAGTTTTGCGTCATATGGGACCTTTACCAGGTCTATACTTTGACAAATAAAGGGTTTTTATGTTATAACATTGATTCACGTTACAAATACATGGCAAAATAAATAAACTGCGGGGCATAAAAGAAGCCTTCTGTGTTTAATCCAGTCTCAAACAAACTGAACAGACCTGGGCTCAGTCTCTGTGCGTCGTGTCAACAAAACTAATCCGTTATTTCAGATTGTTGTTTTAGCCAGAAGAGGGAGTCATGCGCTAAAGACAACTGCGAACAAGACGCGAAGAAGGACTGGACAAAAGAATAGGTAAAAGTGTAAATTGTGAAACCGTCATTGCAATTTTAAAGCAGGTTTAAAAAGTGCACAGTGTTATCACGACTAAAGAATTCAAATAATGGACAGATTCAAGCCTGAGCTGCAGCTTCCGCCCTATGTGCATCTGTATAAGAATTTCAAACTAAAAAGGTCCACAAAAGATCCTTTCTGAATCACATGAGTTGGGTTTGGATGAAGTAGCATGCAGCCACATCCAGTCTCTCTTATATCAGGCTGAGTGAGGCTCCTGATGCTGTCGCTGCTGCTGTTAAAACGAGAAAACATCAGGAAAAAGCCTCTTCCACAGTGTGACCATGAATAAAGAGCTGAAATAAAACTGTCGACAATAGAAACTCCAGCACCGCACATGCTCTTCCTGCTCATCTGTCTCTCTCTCTCTGTTCGCTTCTCTTCCTCTCTTTCTCCCCACTCTGTCTCTCTACTTTCTCTGTCTCTTCCTCTTTCTGTTCTCTCTGTCTCTCTCTTATCTCTGTTTATCTCTTCCAGTTGTGCTCTCTCAGCGTGGGGGTGTCTCTCTTTCTGACTCCTTTTTCCACCACACCATCTCTCTCATCCTCTCTTTTCTCTCTGTCAGTCCCAGCTGTGCTCTTGCGTCGTGGGGGTGTCTCTCTCTGTCTCTCTTCTATTTTCTCTTTGTTTGTGCATCCCAGTTGTGCTCTCTCTCTCTTGTGGGGGTGTCTCTCTCTGTCTCTCTTCTATTTTCTCTTTGTTTGTGCATCCCAGTTGAGCTGTCTCTCTCTCTTGTGGGGGTGTCTCTCCTCTCTCTGTCTCTCTCTTTCCCTCTGTTCTCTTCTCTCTGTTTGTCAGTCCCAGCTGTGCTCTCTCTCGTGCGGGTGTCTTTTTGTCTCTTTCTCCTTCTCTTTCCCTCTCTCCCCTCTCTCTTCTCTCCTCTCTTTTCTTTGTTTGTGCATCCTACCTGTGCCCTCTCTCATGGGGGTGTCTCTCCTCACTCTCTCTTTCCTCTCCGTCTCTCTTCTCTCTCTGTTCGTCGGTCCTAGCTGTGCTCTCTTTCTTCTCTGTCTCTCTTTCCCTCTCTTCTTTCTGTTTGTGCGTCCCAGCTGTGCTCTCTCTCGGTGGTGTCTTTCTGTCTCTATGTCTCTCTCTGTCTCTCTTTCCCTCTCTCTCTGTGTTTGTCGGTCCCAGCTGTGCTCTCTCTCTTGGGGGTGTCTTTCTGTTTCTTTCTCCCTCTCTTTTCCTCTCTTCTCTGTGTTTGTGTGTCCCAGTTGTGCTCTCTCATCGTGGGGGTGTCTCTCCTCTCTCTGTCTCTTTCTTTCCCTCTCTTCTCTTCTCTTCTCGGAGTTTGTGCATCCCAGCTGTGCTGTCTCGTCGCGGGGGTGTGGTGCGTTGGTGTATACAGTCTGACAGTCTCATGCTCTGTATACTCCAGCCATAAACACTGAGGAGCGGAAGCGCCCGTCACCGAGGAGCACCCAAAGGTGACAGAGAGAAATGTGAATAGAGAGCTAAAACTGCATGCTCTGCTCTCCCTCCTCGACTGTCTGTATCTGTATCTCTCTCCACAGTGTGTGTGAGTGTGAGTGTGAGTGTGAGTGTGTGTGTGTGTGTGTGTGTGTGTGTGTGTGTGTGAGTGTGAGTGTGTGAGGAGACGTGGACACCAGTGGATTCTGAGAGTTCAAATCCTCTTTGTGTCATGTGTTTGGAATTGTCTAAACAGATGAGCTGTGCTGTGAGTGTGTGTCCTGTGTGAGAGTGTGTGTGTGTGTGTCCTGTAAGTGTGTGTGCTGTTTAAAATAGAATCACAGCTGTAAATAAGGCTTATTCGAGTGTTCTTCTCCTGGTGAATGATGCTCTTCGGGGTCATCACATCTTCAAATTAAACACCAAGTTTATCAGAATGAAGCCGATGACACTGTGGCCACATTTCTCACCGTGTGACTTGTGTTTTATGAACAGAGGGAAATAATGTTCAATCAGCTCATTTAATTAACACTGACGAAGTGTGTGGCGCCCTCTGCTGGCAGCTGTGGGGAATGAGCCATGCAGAAAAGGCTAAAAGCAGCACCGATAATCACATACACCAGGCTCAAAAATACAGGATTAAGAGTGAACAAATTTTAAACAAAGTACTGCACACTGAAGAATTAGTCCAGGTTTAGTTCCATTTTGGAAGTAGTGTTCGGACAAAAAAAATCCATCTTCCCCTAGTAACAAAGCCATATTGGGTTTTCACTTCTGTTCCTGTTCTAGTCCTAGTCTAGTTCAGGTTTAGCTCTGTTTTAGTCCCAGTTTAGTCCAAGTTTAGTTATGTCTTTAGTTCTGAATTTAGTCCGGGTTTAGTTTAATTTTTTTAAGTGGTTTACGGGCAAAAAAAATAAAACAACCTTTCCTGCTAATAATGACTTATTACACTATTACAGTTGTCAGGTCCTGTTCTAGTCATAGTTTAGTCCCAGTTTAACTCTGCTTTAGTCCCAGTTTAGTCCAGGTTTATTCTCGTTTCCTCCCAAATTTAGTTCTAGATTAAGTTCGCATTTCAGTCCAGGTTTGGTCTCATTTTTGAAGTGGTGCAGGGGCAGAAGAATATCCGTCTGGCATTCCCTGCTAACAAAGTCTCATTTTCCTGATTCCTGAGGAGGCTTCACTCTCCCATGCCGGCCGCTGCATGGACCCAGTCTAAATGAGGCTGTGTGTTTGTGTGTCTGATGCTAAAGTGTAAACACGCCCGGCTCCGGCGCTTTGAAGCTGACCACAGCACCAGGGAAGTCCAGCCAAATGCCCACAAAGAGCCACATTTCAGAGTCTCAACCATCTGCACTTTTAAATATAACTGCTCCCAAAATACAAAAACTCACTCTCGGTGCCAGAGGGGAAAAAATCTCCAGGGTTAGCGTTTGACAGCATTAGCTTTAGTCCAAACAGCCACAGAAAACAGTGGATTCTTGGGGCGATCACAGCACACAGGTGAGGCAGGTGTGTTTGGACAAGACGACAGTTAAACGCTCAAATCTGCAGAAAAGAAAGAGATACTGACAGACGCAAAGCCGCTATGATCAGCTGAGGAGTCCTGCTGTAGTCCTAGTCCAGTCCTGTTCTAGTCCTGCATTAGTCCTAGTCCAGTCCTGTTCTAGTCCTGGTTTAGTCGTGTTTTTTATGAGAGAGTTTGATTGAAAATCGAGGATCTGCAGAGTCGTGAAATACGGACAGTCTTAAAGAAACTCTGCCCAACCGAAGGGTCCTGGTTTAGTCCTGGTCTAGTCTTGGTTTAGTGCTAGTCAAGTCCTGTCTAGTCCTTTCCTAGTCCTGGTTTAGTTATGTTTGCTGATAAAGTTTCATTGAAAATCGAGGATCTACAGAGTTGTGAAATATGGACCGTCTTAAAGCAGCTATGGCCTCAAGTGAAGGGTCCTGGTTTAGTCCTAGTCTAGTCTTGGTTTAGTCCTGTTCTAATCCTAGTTTACTCCTGTTTTAGTGCTATTTAGTCCTGTTTTTTATGACAATTTCACTGAAATCCCAGAATCTGCAGAGTCGTGAAATATGGACGTCTTAAAGCAGCTTTGCCCAAGTGAAGGGTCCTAGTTTAGTCCTGGTTTAGTCTAATTCTAGTGCTGGTTTAGACCTTGTTTAGACCTCTTCTAATCCTGGTTTAGGGTCATTAGTTGGCCACAGGGAGACCTCTGTTTACCCTTCAGCTTACGCATGCGTCATGAGCAAAAAAATCACACACAGGCCCAATGGCATGTAACAACAGAGTAGTAGTAGTAGTAGTAGTAGTAGTAGTAGTAGTAGTAGTAGTAGTAGTAGTAGTAGTAGTAGTAGTAGTAGCAGTAGTAGCAGCAGCAGTAGTAGTAGTACTAGTAGTAGTAGTAGTAGTAGCAGTAGTAGTAGTAGTAGTAATAATAATAGTAGTAATATTTTTTATGATGATCTTTCAAAACATGACAGTAAAGTTAGTCGTTTTTTTCCATCACAGGAGTTTTTCTTGCTAAATGTAAGAGGATAAACATGCATTCTTACAGTGAGCAGAGTCGCCTACAAACTTTCTCCACAGGGACAATAAAGACAAACCTTAAACTTGATTAACTAACAACTTATTGTAGTTCCATTAAGTTCAGACAAGTTCTCAGAAGTGGATTTGCTATCTTATTTAGTCAAAACTCATCAGAAAAACCACATTTGCTCTCACGCTCTCACTTCAAACCCTGAATAAACCTCCAGACTCTTCACTTTTCACTTAAACTGTGCCTTTCTCAGAACTGAGTGGAAGCATCACACCTCTATAGAGAAAGTTAGTGTGTTAGTGTTAGTGGCAAGTGTCTTCCCCAAGGACACAACACACACTGTCAGTCCTGAAAATCAAACACTTTTCACTCTGTATCAGTCATAAATATACTGAATTCATATTTTGTCATGTCGGCTCTCACATCCTGCAGGCCTATTGAAACTGTGCAGTGACTGGATGCCAGGAGTGTTCTTCCTGTGTGTTTGTGACAGAATATTGAGCAGTTACCATGGCGACACTATGCATGCATGCATGTGCAAACACAGTTGAAAAGTTGCAAGATAGTCTAAAAACTCAAGAAAAATATGGATTAGAGACTTGTTTAACAGCACAGATCAGCTCATCTGTTGGAGTTCAGATCAGTTCTTTCTGGTCAGATTGTGTTAAAACAAAGCTCACATTAAAGTCTAACTTGAAGAACAGAGCTTCAGACAGAGCAGTGCCTCCAGTTAGCGTCACACCCACAGAGAATGTTGCTGACATCAGCTGTAAGCGATCAATCCTCCAAACCCTCCATAAGCTCCATAGTTTCCACTTAAATCTCGTCTATTTCTCATGAGCAAATGGAAAGATCCTCATCACATCCATCGGCTCATCGTGTCATTCCCTTCACCTCCTTCTCCACACAGAGGCCCCCGTCACCTCCATGGGCCCCCTCCACCTCCTTCTACACCTCCTTCTACACCTCCTTCTCCACACACAGGGGCCTCGTCACCTCCATGGGCCCCCTCCACCTCCTTCTACACCTCCTTCTCCACACACAGGGGCCTTGTCACCTCCATGGGCCCCCTCCACCTCATTCTACACCTCCTTCTCCGCACACAGGAGCCTCGTCACCTCCATGGGCCCCCTCCACCTCCTTCTACACCTCCTTCTCCGCACACAGGAGCCTCGTCACCTCCATGGGCCCCCTCCACCTCCTTCTACACCTCCTTCTACACCTCCTTCTTCACACATCACCTCCTTCTCCACACACAGGCCCCCGTAACCTCCATGGCCCCCTCCCTCTCACAGGGGAGCCTCTGCCTGTGACCTCCCTGAGCAAACACGGCAGAGGGAGTGCGCTCAAACATGCCCATTTGAACCGGAAATATCGGGCGAGGACGGGCGAGGACGGGCAGGTCGGCGTTTGAAGCGGCGGCCTGGCAAACAGAGCCGTGTTTGAAGGCCAAACAGAGGAGATGGCAGAGCTCTCATGGGGAATGTGACGCTGGGGCCAGAGAAGGTCCGGCCCTGGCAACAATAAGCTCAGTCATCCCCAGACAGAGGTGCTCCTGTCGTCAGGAGGCTGGAGCAGGAACAAGCAGAGGGGAGCAGACAGGAGCAGGGACGAGCAGACAGGAGCAGAGAGGAGCAGACAGGAGCGTCCAGGAGCAGGGACGAGCAGACTGGAGCGTCCAGGAGCAGACAGGAGCGTCCAGGAGCAGAGACGAGCAGACAGGAGTGTTCAGGAGCAGGGACAAGCAGACTGGAGCGTCCAGGAGCAGACAGGAGCATCCAGGAGCAGAGACGAGCAGACAGGAGCATTCAGGAGCAGAGATGAGCAGACAGGAGCGTTCAGGAGCAGGGACGAGCAGACAGGAGTGTTCAGCAGCAGGGACGAGCAGAGGGGAGCAGACAGGAGCGTTCAGGAGCAGACAGGAGCGTTCAGGAGCAGAGACGAGCAGACTGGAGCGTCCAGGAGCAGACAGGAGCGTTCAGGAGCAGACAGGAGCGTTCAGGAGTAGACAGGAGCATTCAGGAGCAGGGACGAGCAGACAGGAGTGTTCAGGAGCAGACAGGAGAGTTCAGGAGCAGGGACGAGCAGACAGGAGTGTTCAGGAGCAGGGACGAGCAGAAGGGAGCAGACAGGAGCGTTCAGGAGCAGACAGGAGCGTTCAGGAGCAGGGACGAGCAGACTGGAGCGTCCAGGAGCAGACAGGAGCGTCCAGGAGCAGAGACGAGCAGACAGGAGCGTTCAGGAGCAGGGATGAGCAGACAGGAGTGTTCAGGAGCAGGGACGAGCAGACAGGAGTGTTCAGGAGCAGACAAGAGCGTTCAGGAGCAGACAGGAGCGTTCAGGAGCAGGGACGAGCAGAGGGGAGCAGACAGGAGCGTTCAGGAGCAGACAGGAGCGTTCAGGAGCAGGGATGAGCAGACAGGAGTGTTCAGGAGCAGGGACGAGCAGACAGGAGTGTTCAGGAGCAGGTGCAAGCAGAGGGGAGCAAACAGGAGCGTTCAGGAGCAGACAGGAGCGTTCAGGAGCAGGGACGAGCACACAGGAGCGTTCAGGAGCAGACAGGAGCAAAGAGGAGCATTCAGGAGCAAAGAGGGGCAGAGAAATGCAATCAAGAGCAGACAGGAGCATTTAGGAGAAGGGAGGTGAAGAGAGGAGAATTCAGGAGCAGAGAGGAGCAGAGTGGAGAAGAGAGCAGTATTCAGGAGCAGACAGGAGCATTTAGGAGCAGATCGGGGCAGGCAGGAGCAGACAGGAGCAGAGAAGAGCATTCAGTAGCATCAAACTAACTGTTTCCAAATACTATTGTACATGTTATGCACTTCAGCAGATTGTTAATTAAAATCTTGTGCACACATAAACTCAACTTAGACTTGGCCCCATGACGTCGCTCTCAGAGGAAGGAGAAGGAAAGACAAGGACATTTTTCCCATTTTCAGAGGCAGCCCCTGTGCTCTGTCCTTTAATGGTCCAGGGTCATTGTCAAGTCAGTTTCTATTTGATTTTTGGAGTCTTTGTTAGATGAAAGTACTTTAACAACAGTCCTGCACTTTGGCACTTCCCAGGCCAGATACATCAGCACAGGAGCCCTGACCCTCACTCCACCTGCGCCCCTTTACCTGGATTTAACAAAACCCCATTCATGAGCAGGAGCGGCGTTAGCATGACCAAAAGGCATGTTCATTATCCCATTCTTGTGTGTCAGGAGGTGCCAGGGTCCTAACTGACAAGGGCAATTAAAGAGGCATCAGGCTGACAGGTGAGCAGCTGACAGGTGAGCAGGTTTGATCCAGGACATCTTTCATTTCTCTTACATACAGTATACACAGCACTATCTGCACCGACATCAGCCTCATGAGTCCACCTTTGTCTCCTCAGGTCCCTGGGAAACGCCGAGGGGCCCATGACCTTCTGCACACCACAACACGGGGCCCGAATAGTCGAGGATAGTGACTAAACCATCCTTGTTTTACAATTTCAATGCAATTCAATCATTTCTTTCCACAACTTTGAATTATAATCCCACAATAGACACACAAACACACACATATATGTAAATATGTACAGGCGATAAAATAAATCACCACTACGCGATTAATTTAATGGCTCACAGACTTTCGATGCAACTGCTCCAGAGGTTTCACCAGTGACATTTCATCTGCTAGTCTCAATAAAGTTCCACAGTATGGCATTAAACCGATAGAATGGTGACAAACCCAGGTTACAGGTCAGATCTTCGGAGGTGCAAGCCAATGTTTGTTTGTCAAGGTATTTTTGCAACAAAGACATCTATGAATAAATAATGCCATAGTGTGGAACATCTCAGGCAAAGGAATGACATCTCCATGGAGATGAAGAAAAGTTGGACACCAAAAAGTTATGCAATGCATCTTTAACTATATTACACAAATACTGAAAATATTTGGGGGGGGTTTATCACCTTTGTAGAAGGTCAAAATGCATCTGAAAGTGTTTTATGATCCTATATTTTTTACTTAAACTGGTGGATAAAACTTGTTGGAAATAAACATTATACTTTTACACAAAACAGTTGAAAAATGTGTTGAAAAGTAGAGTTCTATTTTAATTCTGGGCCTTGGGAGTAATCATCTCTGCGTTAAATGCACTTTAAAAGACTTTGTGAGGGGCCCCTCTTTGCGCCGGCCCCTGATTAAACAGCCCCTTTACCCCCCCCCCCCCCCCCCCCCCCACGTGCGACGGCCCTGTCCACAAATGAGCCGTCCTAAAATATGTGCTCGAAATAATGAACGCACAGATAACATTAGAGCCCAGGAGTCCGAGCGAAAAGGCCTGAGCGCCGGACTCCTCTGAACCTCCTGAAACGGCGCGTCCGTCATCACCGTGAATGAGCCCGGTCATCTCCCCGTGACGCAGATCCTGAGGCGCAGATCTGGAGACGCAGACGGAGCGTTTGAAGTGAAGACCACAGTGCTGCGGTTCTCATGGGGGCCCTTTAAATAGACCATGACATCACAGGTCTCCCTCTGCACACCGCCCGGCAGCACAGGTCTCCCTCTGCACACCGCCCGGCAGCACAGGTCTCCCTCTGCACACCGCCCGGCAGCACAGGTCTCCCTCTGCACACCGCCCGGCAGCACAGGTCTCCCGCTGCACACCGCCCGGCAGCACAGGTCTCCCTCTGCACACCGCCCCAAACAAACGTGAATCCAAACAATGAAGGATCTAGAGCGCGACGCGTAATAGCAGCTCGGCGTGTGGGCAGGAATGCACAGGCAGAACAGTCTCATATCAGAGATTTGGATCTCTTATAGTCACAAGATGAATTTGACAGGGTTTAAAAGATTTTTCACATCCTAAATAATCTACAAGAAGCATAAAAACAACAATAGACACAGCGGCGCATTGAGAAAAACTGAGTTGGGACTTGAACCAGTTACCCTATGGTATGTGAGGCATGTGGTGTATCCACAACAGATGACTGCCCGATTTTTGCATTTTTTATTGTATCTACAACTATTGTATCTGCTACCGGCCTAAAATCTTAAATCTGATTACCATTTATATGTGATGTGTGAGCTTCTGTGTCCATATAATTTCACTTTTGGATCAGTAAAGCTTGTCTTAGCTTTAGGCTAAGGATCCGGCATAGGCCGATATGGTGTTTGGCTGCGTAAAGATGTATAGAAAGCTTCATTTGAACACATTATTTGCAGAAGACATTGCACAAATGGGACTACACTGCTCTCTTACGCTCTACTCTCTCCGGTTTATGGAAAAACAGGGTGGTACACAAATTTGTAATGAATTAAAATTATATATTGGAAAAAAATATCAAACTTGCCCCTACAAATCGGCCAAAACACATTGGCAGACCTTATCGGTTTCTCTGGATTCTAATCAGTTGGTTTCGGCATCGCCCTTAAACTTGTTGATCTCTACTGACGTGCACAGAAACCCAGAGAAACAACAGAGCAGAGGGACTGAATGCTGAGCTACTGTCACCCACAAAACGGCCAACTCAATAAAACTGTGACAATAACAAAATAAAAGATGGAATTTGGATGATTCTTGTGTAGCGTCACTGCACATGTGTGTGGGGACGAGCTGGAGCTCTAATTTACTTGTGACTCCATCCTCCATCTCCCACTCCTCAAACCAGGAGCGTCTGTCGCCACAGCAAACACACATGAAAAGGACAAAAGCTCGGCTCCCTCTCTTTAATCCACCACATCTTCTCTTCAGTACATTTCTTTGGCTCTTATAGGTCCATAGACGGAGTCTAGGCCATAGGGATAAGTTCCATCAGAGCCACACACTAATACTGGTCCTCGTGCAAACTGGCAAAAATCTTTCTAAAAATGTTTGTTTTGAATTATTTCTTTGGATAATTCCCAGGCGGAGCTCCACTGCCAATTTAGTACACAAAATCTATAAGGTATATTTGTATCCAACATGAACGCCAAGAAAGATTAGGAACAGAACTTTCCAAAACCAAGTTAAGAACAGTGTAGTAAACAGGGGTGTACCAATAACCGAAAATCACGATATCGTATCGTTAAAGGTCTCACAATAATATGGACCATCACAATATATCGAATCCCAAGTCTCTTTGCTTAAATGAATAGTTCTGATGCAGAAATAGCTAAAAAAAAAAAACAGAGGGAACTACATAGACCATGAGCATTTGCTCCGTTTCAGTGCAGACGACATGAAGAAATAACTGTTCTAAGCACTTTCACATCTTCATTCTTTTTAAGTCTTGTGAAGCAATTTTAGAGGAAAAAGTCACAGATTCAAAGTTTTATATTGTAATAAATCTGGTACAGTACAGATGTTTATGGTGAAAATATCGTTTATGGTGAAAATATCGTACAGAGAGATTTGGATTTTGTTCCATCCCTAATGACAATAAATGTTGCACCAAATGACTGGTCAAAGTATTTTAGAATGTCAGTCTTCTTATTGGATATTGTTACACCCCTAGTGGTAAATGGATGTTTTTTTGGGATGTTATTGCTTTGTGTGTGTAAAATCCCTCAGTCGTCCACGTAGTTGTGGAATGTTTCACAGTATGGCTTTAAATGGTTAATGCTCACATTCTTATACAGCGTTTTTCCATCTTCAAGGCTCAAACGCTTGACAACAAGGAGCCACACACACATTCATACATGAAGCGAGGTATTTTAAGTGTCTTGCCCAAGGACACAACAAACCAGACCAAGTTCCAGGTCAGATCTGTGGAGAGGCGACCCCGCTCACAGTCAGAATGTCTGTTTTCCTAGGTATTTTTGAGCTATAAAACCACCTGTGATTGAATGTAAATGTAAGTTGGAGCTGTTTAATGTCATACTGTGGAACATTCCAGACAGAGCAATGATGTCTCCATAGAAACAAGCCAGTGACGGACTTGTTGTTTTGAATATGGGCACATTCATAGGGCTGGTCTCCGTTATTAGCGTTCCATTAGCTGAGTATTTTTAAAGTATATGCTTGAATAAACCTTGTTACTAAGAAATACTCCTACATTATTACTCGGACTTTCCAAAATCGAAGAAGTTATGACGAAAATTAGGTCCACTGGATGTTTTCAGAATGAGTCTGGGAAACAAATTTGTAAGTGCATCTGTTCCAGTCTCACGTAGCTGGACCGTTCGAGGAAAAAAATAACGAATGATGATTTTTCTGACAGGCTTCACAATCTCGATTAGATCTGATTTACGTTTTAATAAAAGGGCTCTGGACAAGGGTCACGTTCTAATCACAACCAGGAGAAGAAATAAAACTGACAAATACAAGAGACAGAACGTTTGTGCAACTCTAAAGTACAGGGCGACTTTTGTGCAATAAAAGACCCAAGGAAATGATGGTACTTCAAAAACTTCAAAAACCGCAGCCTTCGTCATTTGCAAATTACATTCAAATCACAGACGGTTTATATACGCTGGAAAAAACTATATCGAGCTAAATTAAAATGATGTAAATAAAGAACATTTTACTTAATTTGAGTCGATTCAACTTGAAAAGTAAAATGATCTGCCAATGGAATAAGTGTGTTTTTCTTAATTCAAGCAACATTAGATTTAGTTTCTTATTTTAAGTGCAACGAGTTGTTGTTTTAAGTGAAGTAAAATATGTATTTTCATATTTAATTACAAAAAGTCTTGTTCCACTGGTGGATAATTTTACTTGTCAAGTGAAATTTATTCAAATCAAGACAAAATTCCTTAATTCAAGTCATCTTAACTTGGCTAAACGTAAGATCTAAACCCTTAAATCGATCAGAAAATGACTTAAAGTAGTGAAATGATCTGTCCTACAGCAAAGTAATTTTACTTGACAAGTTCTCTTCAAGTAAACGACCTCTAGACGAGAATGAAGCATCTCAGAACATATTTGAACCTGCCCAAGGTTTTTATTTCACTACTTTCTTCTCTAAATCAAGATATGAACCTTAATAAAAGACAAATCAGTCATGTGGAGGGGAAGGGGCGTTACCTTCAACAGCCTCGCTCCTGATTGGCTCTGTGGTTGCTATGATACTCGGTCAGAATTCTAAATATGGAACATCAGCTCCAAATTCACCCCTATAACTACAGGCCTCAATGAGTTTCATTTGACTGGGGGACGTCACAGTCTGTGGTGCAAATTTCTATTTTGATTCAGTTTTTAATGTGCCTTGTGTAAGTTTGCTGGTGGAGGGTCTGTTAAACGTTTTTGTCCGTGGAGATATTATTGCTTTGTTGTCATGAATGTTCCACAGTATGACATTAAACCTTTCTATCTTCATGGAGACTAAACCGGACCAGGTTACAGGTCAGATCTGTGGAGAGACGACCCCGCTCACAGTCAGAATGTCTGTATTTATAGGCATTTTTGAGGTTTAGACCTGGTTTAGTCCTGGTTTAGACCTGGTTTAGTCCTAGTTTAGACCTGGTTTAGTCCTGGTTTAGACCTGGTTTAATCTGGTTTAGTCCTGGTTTAGACCTGGTTTAGACCTGGTTTAAACCTAGTTTAGACCTGGTTTAGTCCTGGTTTAGACCTGGTTTAGTCCTGGTTTAGTCCTGGTTTACTCCTGGTTTAGACCTGGTTTAGTCCTTGTTTAGTCCCGGTTTAGCCCTGGTTTAGTCCTGGTTTAGTCCTGGTTTAGACCTGGTTTAGTCCTTGTTTAGTCCCGGTTTAGACCTGGTTTAGTCTTGGTTTAGACCTGGTTTAGTCTTGGTTTAGACCTGTTTTTTCTAAGGATTTTTGAGCTATAAAACCTCTTATGCAAACCTGATTGAATAAATGTAAAGTAGAGCTGTTTAATGTCACACTGTGGAACATTCCAGTCAGAGTAATGACATATCCCTAGAGTCAAGAATGTGACGGACCCCCAGCGACACAGAAAACTTACAGAGTGCAGCTTTAAGTAATGTTCCAGGCCTGCTCACAGAGAAGGTTCCAGAGTTGGTGGCCTCAAATCTAGTGGAGACCTGCAGATGTGAGCGAGGCCACAGAAAGTAAAACACAGCGTCTCCGTCGACTGTGTCCGGACATGTCAGAAGAGTCTCCGAGCAGCTTCTGAACGGACAACTCAGTAATAAACGAATGAGGAGTGAGGGCCCTTCGAGATAGAAGGTGAGACCCCGAAATCAGACATACGCTAAAACGGAAAATATGCCGAAGATTCCTGTTTGGAGGAGGAGAGGAGGACACTGGGAGCTTGAGGAATACATGAATAAATGGAAGCCCGGGGATTAAACTGTCCCATAAGTCATGGATTTCACATCAGCGCATTTGGCCGGAGCATCTTGGTGAGAGTCAAGAGCAGCACGGGGGAAAACCGAGTTCGTATCACAACAAAACTGGGTCACAAATCACCGCAGTCTCACGTTCTATTGTGCAAACGACCTGCTGTTTCACCCCTGGAATTCAATATAAAGGAAACGGACAGAGGCGGTTGCCAAGGTGAGCTGCTTTAAGTCCATTGACGCCGCTGAAATCAGTTGTGTAACTCTGAATTACCTTCACAAAAACATCTGGTAGCACTGACGGTAATAAGTCTAAGAAATGTAGGTAGACGCAACAGCCCCCGCATTCTTTTCCATTGTTCAAGTATTTTCAATTTTCTACGGGCGGTGAAATTGCAATTTGCAGAATTAATTCTCCCCAGAGGATCGTCCAATTTTGAGAGGAGAAAGGATAATTATGCAAACAAGGAGCCAAAACACCCAACACAGTGAGTTTGTTGTTGTGGATCCTGGTTGGAGTGTGATGTCTGCTGAGAGAAGTGTGCAGGCAAAAGTAGGTCAGTGTGCAGAGGAAAACACCTCCTATATTTGGACACTCACGAGTGTCTTTATAAATGTGCTCAGAGTCAGTTCACCCAGGAGCTTTGAGTGGTTTAATAAGAGGACGCCAAACTCTGTCAGCGAGGCGGGTGCAGGCGGGTGGAGGGGGCAAAGGGCGCAACCCCATCACTCCACGGGGGAATTAGGGCTCGAATAAGGAGCGGTGTTATGTAACCGTAGAGACGGGTCTGCTGGACCAATCACACGCAGACAAGGGAGCCAGGAGGTCCCTCATGAGGTCCTGTAGGAGGTCCGTCATGAGGTCCTTCAGGAGGTCCCTCATGAGGTCCTTCGGGAGGTCCGTCATGAGGTAACTCATGAGGTCCTTCGGGAGGTCCGTCATGAGGTCCTTCAGGAGGTCCGTCATGAGGTCCTTCAGGAGGGCCGTCATGAAGTCCTTCAGAAAGTCTGTCATGAGGTCCGTCATGAGGTCCTTCAGAAAGTCCGTCATGAGGTCCTGCAGGAGGTCTGTCATGAGGTCCTTTGGGAGGTCAGTCATGAGGTCCTGCAGGAGGTCTGTCATGAGGTCCGTCAGGAGGTCTGTCATGAAGTCCTTTGGGAGGTCCGTCATGAGGTCCTTTGGGAGGTCCGTCATGAGGTCCTTGAGTTTGAAAATACTGCAGTCTCAGGATGTGTGTAAATCCCTCTCTCGTCCAGGCAGAATCATTGGCAAAAGGAGAAATTCAATTTGTCAAACTGGACAAAAGTTTATTTTGGTCGAAAACTAAAATAAAAAAATTAAAAAACTTTCGTGCAGTTGACAAATTGAAATTCTCCTTTTGCCACAAGATTCTCTGGACGACAGTAACAGCTCAGAGTCTGGACCGGTCTGTCCCACAGATGGAAAAATACAAACTACGACTAATACTATTATTATATTAGTACTACTATTACGACAACTACCACTATTACTACTATTGCTACTATTGCTGTTTCTACTACTACTGCTACTACTACTACTACTACTACTACTACTACTACTACTACTACTACTGCTACTACTACTGCTACTGCTACTGCTACTGCTACTGCTACTACTACTACTTCTACTGCTACTACTACTACTACTACTACTACTACTACTGCTACTGCTACTACTGCTACTGCTACTGCTACTGCTAGCGGCTACAGCTAGCTACCACCGCTACTACTACCGCTAGCAGCACTGCCACCGCTACCACTATCACTATTACCACTACCACCGCTACCACCACTGCCACCACTAATGCCACTACCAGCTACCAGCTACCGCTACTACCACTACCACCGGCAGCACTACCGCTACCAGCCACCGCTACCGCTGCCACCGCTACCACTGCTACCGCACCGGCGGCGGCTACCGCTACCACCACGACCACCACCACCGCTACCAGCAGCCACTGCCAGCGCTACTGCAACTACTGCTACTGCTACTGCTGCTACTGCTGCTACTGCTGCTACTACTACTGCTACTACTGCTACTGCTGCTGCTGCTGCTGCTGCTACTGCTGCTACTACTGCTACTACTGCTACTACTACTACTGCTACTACTACTACTACTGCTACTACTACTACTACTACTACTACTACTACTACTGCTACTACTACTACTACTACTACTACTGCTACTACTACTACTACTGCTGCTGCTGCTGCTGCTGTTACTACTGTATTTGCATGTTGTGTGAAGTACTTTTCTTGTGGTTAAATACATTCGTACTCGGCACTGTTTCTGTTGCCTCTGCACAAACCACTGTGGCTACAAAACCGTAAATCAGAGCACGAGACAACGGGTTCGGACACCCGGACTGTACGGACGCACAGCGGGGGGTGGGACCACGGGGTCAAAGGTCAGCCCGGCCTCACAAACACATGAGCCACCCAGGCGAGATGCTAACCCCCGCTGCTCGCAAAGTCCCAGCAACAACAGCTAACATGTGTGTTCCCCACGCTCCGTCAGCACCATCTGTGAGGGACAAACACACACAGGACGGACAGGCCAGCAGCTCCAGCTCACTGACCACTCACACTCTGAACTACACACACCTGGGTTGGGATGTTTGGTGTAAATAAAACAGTAAAAAGAGCGTGTGAGATTGTGCATTCTCCTGTCAGTCATAATCTGAGGGACTTCTGACGTTTTATGCTCATTCACAAACACGGATTTGTGTATTTTGGTAAAACAAATGACAATTTATGCTCCATTTCACTGTTGGCAGGATCAGATTAGTCAAGAATTGTGGTAGTCCTGATTTAGTCCTGATTTAGTCCTGATTTAGTCCTGGTTTAGTTTAGACCAAATTCGGGATGAAAAACAGGGACACTGGGACATTTCTTGTATAAAACTGGGACAAATCTCTGGTTTTGGATAAATCTGCTGGGACAGGAGACACAGGGACTTCTGGTCGCTCAATTATAATGTCCAAAAAGCTGCAGTGAAAAGTGGATTTATTTTCAATACTTTAAGGACTTAAATGACCCAAAACAGACTCTTGTGAGCTTTAAACCGTTTTATAACGCTGTTATCTCCTCAAAAACACACCTGGAGTTGTATTTAATTCATTCACACGTTTAACACACAAACCTGCACATTTAGGCTGAGCTCTTCTCTCAAACAGCTGTCAACACTCTGTTCCACCTTGTGATGTCATGTGGGAATACAGGAAGTGCTCCACTGTGTTTTTAATCTCCATACATAAGGTGACCAGATTTTCAAAATAAAAACTGGGTGGTTGATAAAAAATAATAAAATGGTGAAACGAGTGCGGAATTGAGGAGAATCGTTCTGCAGAAACCATGACCAACATGAGTCGCTATAGTCACATTTTCTTTGTGTTTTTGTCATTTTTAAGCAGCTCTTCTGTGTTTTACCTAAACAAATGTCTGTTTCTGTCTCTCTTTACTGTTGGCAGGATCAGATTGGTCAAAAATAGAGACACTGGGACATTTCTTGTATAAAACTGGGACAAATCAGTGGTTTTGTATAAATCTGTTGGGACAGAGGACACAGGGCTCAGGACTGGGACTGTCCTGGTGAAACAGGGACGTCTGGTCACTCCTTCACTAGAATCATTTGGATGATTTCAGCGCTGGAATTGCTCATCTCCACTGAACTGAAGGGAAAAGGAGCCAATCGTCCAATGAGGTTTATTTGTTCTTCCGACAGTTTATCTTCTTAGGTTCTTTTTTCAGACCCAGAGTTTGTTTTCATCCCTGACAGTTTGGCCTCATCCTCAGTCTCTGATGTGTCTGTGTCATGTCGCTCAGATGATTCAAACAGGTTTTATCTTCCTCCTGGTGGAGGCAGGACGACAGCGCCACCTGCAGTCCCACTTCCTCAGGACAGTCTCAGGTGTGTGAGAGGAAAAAAGCCCCTCGTCCTGGTTTATCGTCCCGTGAGCACGTTTCTGTATTTCGATTTCCTCTTTAACCCAGAGACCAAACTGTTAGGGATAAAAACAAACTCTTGGTCTCAAAAAAGGTGAAAGGAGCTGTTCACTTCATGACATCACAGGGTGGAACGGTGCATTTTGAATGCTATAAATAATAATAAAGAGTCAAAACAAAGAGACAAAATAACTCCCAACTCTAGTTCTGTTTTTGAGGAGGGAGCATCATTAGAACATGACTTAAAGCTCAGAAGAGTCAGTTTTGCATCATATAGGAGCTTTAGTGCATATTTTTCTTCATCTTTAAATGATACAAAAACACAAATAAAACATGAAAATGAAATGCACGTCTTTCAAAACCAGCTCATTACTGCTCCAACTGGACCTGAACACCACAGACATGTGAGCGCGGCACGATGTCATTCTGAAAACAGACCCCAAACTGCCTTTTTACACCGCACAAAAACAATTCCACTTCCTCTATTGTTTGACTCGACGCAAACAGAGTCGCACGGCCGAACCCACCGCTCCAGGAGCACTTTCAAAACCCGCCCGCCTCCGTCCACTTCGTCCAAATATTTGTCTCTCTTTCCTCTCCTCTTTCTCTGGTAATCTCATTCAGTGACACCAGCAGCGCTCCGGCTATGGCAGACCTGTGTTTTTTCAATTAAGCACGTCTCTGTACAGTTTTCATTTGGGAGGCCGTAATTCTGGCTGGCTCGGCTCAGACTCACGGAAAGTCGCTCAGAGTCGGGTCTTTCGCTGCTTTTTCCTCCACCAGAATCGGAAAGAAGGAGAAGAAGCGCGGACGGAGAATCAAATTAGAGGCTCGGAGAAGTGGAAGTGCTGATAGGACGGATACCGCAGGGAACGGGCTACCGGAGCTGGAGTACACGCGAGCGCAGACGGACGAGTACTCAGATCACTACAAATACTGCGCTGAAGTATTTGAATTACTACGATTAACTCTAAAGCTCTTATGTTACACAGAACGGACTCTTGAGAGATTTAAGTCATGTTTTAATGCTCTTTCCTCCTCAAGAACAGACCTGGAGTTGTGTTTAGTTTCATTCATCCCTTTATTATGAGTCTGTCTCCATCTCCAAACCTCTGTTCCACTTTGTGATGTCATGAAGTGGTAGTTTAACAGCTCCTTTTCCCTTTAGTTCAGTAGAGACTTAGAGAATTCCAGAAGGGCTGAGATGATCCTAGTGAAGGTGTGTGGAGTTTAAAAACACGGTGGAGCACTTCCTGTATCACCACATGATGACATCACCAGGTGGAACAGAGTGTTTTGACCTGGGCCCTGCTCGTGCTCAGACGTGGGGAGTACTCAGTCACGTTTACTTGAGTAACTTTTTAAAGAGATTACACTTCTCAGAGGAGATTTTTGGACTGTGTACTTTTACTTAATTTACTACTACTTATACTGCTACTACTACTATTGCTGCTACCACTACTACTACTACTACTGCTACTACTACTACTACTACTACTACTACTACTACTACTACTACTACTACTACTACTGCTACTGCTATTACTACTGCTGCTACTGCTACTGCTGCTGCTGCTACTGCTACTGCTGCTGCTACTGCTACTACTGCTACTGCTACTACTGCTACTATTACTACTACTACTGTTACTACTACTGCTACTACTGCTACTGCTGCTACTGCTCCTACTACTGCTGCTGCTACTACTACTACTACTATTAGTACTACTACTGCTGCTACTACTCCTGCTACTACTACTACTACTACTACTATTACTACTGCTACTACTACTGCTACTACTACTACTACTACTACTACTACCACCGCCACTACCATCGCCACCACCATCATCACCGCTACCACCACTACCACTACCACCACTGCTACCACTGCCACCGCTTACCACTACCACTACCACCACTACCGCCACTGCCACCGCTACCATCACTACCACTGCTACCACCGCCACTACCACCACTACCACTACTACCATTACCGCTACTACCATCGCTACCACTGCTTACCACCACTACCACCACTACTACCATTGCTACTACCACTACTACCACTACTACCATCACCGCCATGACCACTACCACCGCTACCACCACCACTACTACCACTACCGCTACTACTACCACCGCCACCACCGCTACCACCACCGCTTCACCACCGCTACTACCACCGCCACCACCGCTACCGCTACTACCACTACCACCGCTACCACTGCCACCGCTGCTGCCGCTGCCACTGCCACTGCTACCACCGCCGCCGCTGCCACCGCTACCGCCACCGCCACTGCCACCGCTACCACTACCGCTACCACTGCTACCGCTACCGCCACCGCCACCGCCACTACCACCGCCGCTACCGCTACCGCTACCACCGCTACCGCTACCACCGCTACCACTGCCACCGCCACCGCCGCTGCTGCCACTGCTACCGCCACCGCCACTGCTACTACTGCTGCTGCTGCTACTGCTACTGCAACTACTGCTACTGCTACTGCTGCTGCTACTACTGCTACTGCTGCTGCTGCTGCTGCTGCTACTGCTACTACTACTACTGCTACTACTACTACTACTACTACTACTACTACTGCTACTGCTACTACTACTACTGCTGCTACTGCTACTGCTACTACTACTACTACTACTGCTACTACTACTACTACTACTACTACTGCTACTACTACTGCTACTACTGCTATTACTATTACTACTACTGCTACTACTATTGCTACTACTACTGCTATTACTATTACTGTTACTACTACTGTTACTCCAGAATCCTCATCACTACTTCAGTGTTTCTCTTCAGTCTGGAGGAGCAGAGTTCAGATTTTTCACATGGAGACGTGAGTCCAGATTCTGCTCCTGTCCCTTTATTTACACAGATGAGCCCCAACTGCCCCTGCCCCCCTCCCACCCCCCTCTTTAAACAGCAATCCACAACACAAATACCCCCACCCTCCCAACCCCACCCCTACCCCATTACCCCTGTGCACACGTATCCATATGCAAATACTATTTAAATCTCTAATATTACACTGAACTGACGCCTGAGCTTTAGGTCAGGTTCTCTTCAAATAAATGAACCTCTAGACGAAAATTAAGCAGTGTCAGAGCAATCAATCAATCAATCAAACTTTATTTATAGAGCCCTTTTCATACAAAAATGCAACACAAGGCGCTTTGTAGAAGAACTATTAAATAGAAAATAAATCTGAAAACAAGATGAATAACCTGATATAATTTTTTAAAATCTTAGCCACAGAGCAAAAAACAAAATGTAGTCAAGTTACAGTGACTTAAATTAAGAAAGTTTTGCCATGATTTGAGTAAATTTCACTTGACAAGTAAAATTATCTGCGACTTTTAGTTCTTAAATACAAAATTACATCTTGCTACACTTAAAATAAGAAATAAAATGTACTGCTGCTTGAATTAAGAAAGTTTTTTCCAGTGCAGATCAGAGAAATCTGCAGTGTGACACCTCTTTTTACTTTAGGTTCAGTAAAGATCAGCAATTCCAGCTTTGAAATGATCCAAATGATTCTAGTGAAGGTGTGTGGAGCACTTCCTGTATCACCACATGACATCATGAGGTGGAAAAGACTGTTTCCTGCTTGAGAATCTGCAGGGTTTGTGTGTCAAACATGTGTGAATAGAAATGAAACAAACACAGCTCCAGGTCTGTTTGTGATGAGGAAACTCCATTAGCACAGATCAGACGGTGTAACTCAAGCCCTAAATATGACTGCGCCGAGGTCCAACAAACTCCAGGATTCTAAAGCTGTAATCAGAATATCTGTTACCCCACTGTGACCTTTCGCACGGACCGACACAAGGAACCATTTTTGTGCATAATCGTGATCTCTGAATGAAGCCAATGTTTGTGGGAGTGAACGCCGAACGCTCGAGGAGTTATAAAAGCAGAAGAGACGGTCTGGCAGAGGAGACATGCATTTACAGAGGTCCAGGAGTCCATGTGGAACTGGGTCATTTCTACGTCTGGAAATGCAAATCCAAAGTGCAGCACAATGACAGCTGTGAGGAAGAGAGAGGCGCAGTGTCCCTGCCAGGCCAGTAGGGGGATTGTGCAGCCCACAGCTGCTCACACTGAACCTTCTGCATAGTCTCTGCAGCTCAACTACAACTCAGCTTATGAATATCTGCAGCTTATTTCACAATATTTAGCATTAATACCTGACTGAGCTCAATGCACTTGTGTGAGGATAGAAAAAAGATTTGCATGTCTTGAAAAATAGCGTAAAAAGAGGCTATCAAGTGTAGTTAAAAGTTTACTAAAAAGTTTGGTAAAATACACACTGGTGCAAGAAGTAGACTTGCAAAAAAGCTTAGTTAAAATGTAAGAAAATTATGTGAAATGCAATGAAATTCTCTGTCCATGCAGCAACATAAGTTTACTCGACAAGCTCTCTTGAAGTAAACGACCTCTCGACTAGAATTAGAACGAGTAAGGAGAGAATCAAACAACAAAACAAGATGAATAACCTGACAGAAGTTTGTAAATCTTGGCCAGATTAGAGAAGTTTGCAGTGTGAAAAAGTCCATAGTGGAATAACTGTGCACTGTTATGGGAGGACATGGGCTTTTTCCACTTTCAGAACAGTTCACAGGCGTTCACAGCATTAAAGCAGCCATCAACACATCTGCATCCTCGCTCCTGCGCACGAGGAAATGAGAAAAATCCCAAAGTGAAACTGCGTTTGTGACACAGCATGTGCCAGTGCACTTTTACGCACTCGTGCATGGGTTTGGTGCAAAGTTTCTGGCGTTTCCACTGCAGATTCCACACAACTGTACTGACTGTTATGAATGAGCATATACATCTGCGTTTACACTAACACACGTGCACGCCAAAGTGGGAGGGGCCTCCCCCCGCCCCCCAGTCACAACAATCAACAGAGAAAGAAGCAGCGAGGTGGAAGGTGAAGCACGTGAGCCGCTCTTACCTCCGTATCACTGCCGCTGCGTTCCGACTGGATTAGCCCTCATGACAGGAGCGACCCTGTCCGTGTCTCTCCTGGGACGGGCGGCGCGGGGGGGCGGAGGGAGGGGACGGGGGGGGTCGCTTCACACACTCTCACAACAGCAGCAGCAGCGGCGGCGGCGGAGGACGGAGGAGCCGCGCAGTCCCCGGGCCCTTCCACTCTGCTCTGCCTTCTGCCGATGAAAAGAGAAGACTTCATTACCAGAGCTGGACACGCCTCCGACGCACACACACACACACACACACGGGCGCACACACACTCCCCTCCCTCTGTCCCGCTCTCCCTCACACACACTTTTAGCCAGTAGCAGCTCGGTCCCACCACAGCCCGGGGAGAGCAGAGGGAAGAGGGAGGGGGTAAAGGAAAACCTCAGCCCCACACAGCCAGAGCAGAGGAACCCAGCCAACAACTGCACTCAAGAAGGAGCACTGTGACTGCGAAAGACAACCACCTCAAGTAAAAGCAGGAAAAGCAAAAAGGACACAGGGAAATTGATGAAAGAATACAAAACGCCAAAAAGCTTGGAGAAAATATGAGATCTAAACACTTAAATCTATCAAAAAATGAGTTAAAAATAGTGAAATGATCTGTCTATGCAGCAAGATAGAGCAACTTGACCATTTATCTTAAAATAAATTACCTCTAGACTCGAATTAAACAGTGTCAGAACTATGTTTAAGTTTTAGAATCTGGGCCAAATCAGAGAAATCTGCAATGCTGTTACTGCAAAATACAACCACATAGAGTAAAAGTAAGAAAAGTAAAAAAGTACACAGCGAAATCAGCAAAGAATAAAAAATGGCAGAAAAGCTCGGCCAAAATGTGAGATCTAAACACTTAAATCGATCTGAAAATAACGTAAAAGTAGTGAAATGGTCTGTCCATGCAGCAAGACACAGACACTTGACAAGTTCTCTGAAAATAAATGACCTCAGAACTAGTTTTAAGAAGTTTTAGAATTTTGGGTTAGGGTCGTTTTTAAGCAGCTTTTCTGTATTTTACCTAAACAAATGACAGTTTCTGCCTCTTTTTACTGTTGCAGGATCAGACTGGTCCAAAATAGGGACACTGGGACATTTCTTGTATAAAACTGGGACAAATCAGTGGTTTTGTGTAAATCTGCTGGGACAGGAGACACAGGGTTCAGGACTGGGACTGTCCGGGCTACAGAGGGACGTCTGGTCACTTTAAACCTGATAGAAGTTTTAAAATCTCGGCCACATCAGAGAAATTTGCAGTTCTGTTACTGCGAAATACAACCACCAAAAATAAAACAGGGCAAAAAGCAAGATAAGAAAGAACATTTGACTTTATTTGAGTGGATCTAGCTTGACACGTAAAACCATTTGCCAATGGAATAAGTCTGTTTTTCTTATTTCAAGCAGAGTTACATTTAGTTTCTTGTATTACATACAAAAGGTTGTGTGTAGGAAAAGATGTATTTTAATATTTTAAGTAAAAAAAGTCTTGTTCCACTGGGGGATCATTTTACTTGTCAAGTGAAATTGACTCAAATCATGAAAAAAACTTTCTTAACACTGCTAAATCTATGAAAAATACAAAGTGGCAAAAGGACAAAGAAAGGTTCGATTGAACGCTGGAGTCATAAATCATGTGGAACTCATAACGTGACTTTTAAAGGAAGAGTCGTGTCGAGTTTTGCTGCGTAATATTATCGCTGAGGGAGAAATCTGTTTCATAAAAATGCACTTAGAGACGCAGGTTATGAAGTGTGTGCTGTGAAATGAGCCTTGGAATCGGCCAAAACTCTGGTCAAGGTCACTAAAATAAACTCAACAGAAAGAAATGAAGACAGAAATATTCAAGAGCGCTCAGAGAAATTTCACCTACCCCCTATCCCCGCCCACTGTGGAAACACAAGTGTGAAGTAAAGGTTTAGATCTGCAGCCGTAAACAGGAAGACAATGAATCCATTTCTAGTATTTTTAGATCAATATTGTTGTTTACAGTGAAGAAAATAACGTTAAATATGTTTCAAGTAATTGTACAAGAGGAAAACCATGATCTGAAGCAGATCTGTTCTGCAAAATGGACTTTTACACAACTTTTAACCATTTACCCTCTCGAAGTTTTATCTGGAGTGATTCGTGCACCTCTGAGGAATCTTAGTCCTGGTTTAGTCCTGGTTTAGTCCTGGTTTAGTCCTGGTTTATGGTTGATCCTGGGTGTCAGAGGGTGTCAGAAGGTGTCAGAAGGTGTCAGTACAGTGCAGACCAGAGTTTCTACAGGATTAAGCAGAGACTCCATCAGGAGGAACTGGACCAGGACTAAACACACGTCTGCAGCAAAACACAGACACGACTCCTGCCCCGGCCCACACAAGACCTGCTTAAGTCCTGACCCAGTCCTGCTTTAGTCCTGACCCAGCCCTGCTTAAGTCCTGACCCAGTCCTGCTTAAGTCCTGACCTAGTCCTGCTTTAGTCCTGACCCAGCCCTGCTTTAGTCCTGACCCAGCCCTGCTTTAGTCCTGACCCAGTCCTGCTTTAGTCCTGACCCAGTCCTGGTTTAGTCCTGACCCAGTCCTGCTTAAGTCCTGACCCAGTCCTGCTTAAGTCCTGACCTAGTCCTGCTTTAGTCCTGACCCAGCCCTGCTTTAGTCCTGACCCAGTCCTGGTTTAGTCCTGACCCAGTCCTGCTTTAGTCCTGACCTAGTCCTGCTTTAGTCCTGACCCAGCCCTGCTTTAGTCCTGACCCAGTCCTGCTTTAGTCCTGACCTAGTCTTGGTTTAGTCCTGGTTTAGTCCGGGTCTAGTCCAGGTTTAGGTTTAGCTAAACTAAATTAACTTATTTATTAGATTAAAATCTACAGCACTTTAAAATCACTGAATGCACTTTAACCTTTATATGCACTTTAGAAAATAGGCACTTTATACCCTGAGTGAATGTGATTCTGATGACTTGTAGAACTGTTTAACTGTTTGTTTTGCACTGTCCTAAATGTCAAGAGACTACGAATGTAAATTAGCTGTACGCTAACTTCGGCACATTTACACATGTATTTTTGTACTGATGTTCATTAATGTGCATTGTCTCTTAAATAAATAAATAAATAAGTTAAATAAATAACCTCAGTTTAGCCCTAGATGATGAAAGTGAAGCTCTAAACTTCTCGGTTCAGGAAGTGTGAGCGGTAAATAAAGGAAAATAAGGGAGAATAAAGGAGAATAAAGGAGAATAAAGGAGAATAAAGGAAAAATAAAGGAAAATAAAGGAGAATAAAGGAAAATAAAGGAGAATAAAGGAGAATAAAGGAAAATAAGGGAGAATAAAGGAAAAATAAAGGAGAATAAAGGAGAATAATGGAAAATAAAGGGAAATAAAGGAGAATAAGTGGACTGAGCTGCGTCTGAAATCAAACTGCAGAAATACAAACGGAGAAGAATGAATCATCTGAAAACGGGGCAAACGGTGGCAGCAGCTTCTCACTTGAAAGAAGAGCAGACAGAGACAGGCAGGCAGACGGAAAGAAAAACAGAGAGGAGGAGAGATGACAGACAGAGAGAGGAGAGGAGGAGAGAGACAGAGAGAAGAGAGGAGGAGGAGAGGAGTCTGATCAGTTTGACAGTTATGGAGCGAAAAAATAAAACGTTTAACACAAGAGAACGTCTAATTAGAGCCTCACGATTTACATCAAACAAGTCTGAGAGCTCTGAGTGCAGACAGAGGAGACGAAGAGAGGAGAGGGGAAGAGAGAGGAAGAGAGAGGAAGAGAGAGGGGGTAGAGAGGAATAGAGAGGAAGAGAGAGGGAAGAGAGAGCAAGAAAGAGGGGGAGAGAGGAAGAGAGAGGGGGGAGAGAGGAAGAGAGAGGAAGAAAGAGGGGGAGAGAGGAAGAGAGAGGAAGAAAGAGGGGGGAGAGAGGAAGAGAGAGGGGGGAGAAGGAAGAGAGAGAGGGGAGAGTGGGAAGAGAGGGAGCAGAGACAGGAAGGGAGAGGAAGAGAGAGGGGGAGAAGGAAGAGAGAGAAGAGAGAGGGGAGAGTGGGAAGAGAGGGAGAAGAGACAGGAAGAGAGGGGGAAGAGAGAGGAAGAAAGAGGGGGGAGAGAGGACGAGAGAGGAAGAGAGAGGGGGGATAGGAAAGAGAGAATAAAGAGAGAGGAAGAGAGAGGGAAGAGAGAGAAAGGGGGAAAGAGAGAAGAAAGATGAGAAAGGGGGAAGAGAGAAGAGAGAGGGGAGAAAGGTGGAAGAGAGAGGGAGGAGAGGAGTCTGGATCTGTCTGTAAACCTGCGCATACGAAACAAAACTACCTCCTACGACAATCAGAAAAATAACAGGTTTAGTCCAGGTCTAGTCCAGGTTTAGTCTGGGTCCAGGTTTAGTCCAGGTCTGGTCCAGGTCTGGTCCAGGTCTGGTCCAGGTCTAGTCCAGGTCTAGTCCAGGTCTAGTCCAGCTGTGGTGCAGTTAAAAGGTCAGCGTTCCCAGTGGGAGTCGGGCTCTCGGGTTGAGGTGAGCTCGTTCTCGTGCGGTTGTTTCTGGGTTTGTGCGTCACTTCCTTTCGCTCTTTCACTTTCGTTTAAATGGAATAATTAACAATAATTGGGTGCAAATTTATTCCAGATTCTGGTGGAAAAAACGAAAATAGAATCTGTGAATAAAAACATCTGAAAAACTACTGCTACTACTCCCAATTTAAGGACTTTTATTAACATTTTTACAATGTTTTCATTAATATCCTGCAAATGTGCACATTTTATTCACATTAAAATGCACTTTCTCTGTCACTCTTTCTCTCTCTGTCAATCTTTCTCTCTGTCTGTCTCCCTCTCCCTGTCTCTCTCTCTTCCTCTCTCTTTCCATCTCTCTCTTTCAGACTCTCTCCATCTCTCTCTCTCTTGTTTCTGTCTCTCCTTCTCTCTGTCTGTCTCCCTCTCTGCCTCTGCTTGTCTTTCTCCCTTCCTCTCTCTCTCTGTCTGTCTGTCTTTCTCTCTTTCTGTCTCTCCTCCTCTCTTCCCCTCTCTCTGTCTCTTTCTCTTCCCTTCTCTCTCCGTCTCTCTGTGTCTCTCCATCTTCAGACGGAGGAAAATTGGCACTAGTTCTTTTCCTGTCTGTAATTATGAGGGGCTGGGTACACTCAGCCCGTCCCTGAGCTCCCTGCCCCCACGTGCCACCACATGACAGGAGCAGTGCGACAGGGGCAGTGCGACAGGGGCAGGGCGACAGGAGCAGTGCCAGTGCAGGATCAGGTTTCTGAACGTCACCCTGGTTTTAAAGGTAAACGTTGGCGCAGTGCCTGTTCCTGTGAGCGTTTTTCACATCGAAAAGTCAAATCCGTTTAGAGCCGAATTCTGAACGAGGAAACTGTCGTCAGGTCACACGCGGCTCAGTTTGTGTCTGTGAAAACGTCAAATTAATTTCCTCAAACTGCAGAAAAAAAACCAGTGTTGTTCCTCCGGTGTTTTCTACAATAACAACAAAAAGAAATATGACGGACGCCCCTCCCATCTCTATCAAACCCTTTAAAGCTTCACTGTGTCAGAGCTAGATGTATGTTTAATGCCAAACTGTGGAATATTCGAGGCAAACAAACATCTCCATGGAAACAGGCACCACCAGAAATGTTGAGTTTGAGGGTTATGTTTCTCGAAACATAATATTTTATATTTTTCACTTTAAAATGTTAAATTCTAATCCTCAGGTTTTCAAAAGTGCTCATGCCATTTTTGTAAAGAACGAGGCACAAAAAACTGACAAACACATTTTCCAGCCATTATTTGCCTCGTCATTGCTGCATGAACAAAAGAAACAGGAAGAAGAGAAATCTTATAAACTTGCTCCTTTCGTAGAACAAAAAAAAAAAAAACTTTAATAATCAATCCCCAAAAACCAAACCAAGTCACAAATGTATGTTAGAATATTCCACCCTTATGGCTTTCAAAAAAGAACTCAAAAAATATCTCAAAATTAACCAAACCTGTCAACATAGGTGAGGTTTAATGTGTGCAGTATATTGTATGTAGATTGTTTTTGGTAAATTGTAAATGGTTTATGTTGTTGTTTGTCTTTTGTTTGTAAATGTCTGAGGACGACTGATGGAAAGTAGCTTCTAGCTAAATCCGGCAAATTTACACAATGTCATGAATATGTACAAAGTGTTCATTAATGTGCATTGTCCTCATTAAATATCCATCCATCCATCTTCTCCCGCTTAATCCAGCTGGGTCGCGGGGGCAGCTTGCTGCCCAATCCTCATAGCACCTGACCCCCCCCTATGAACCCCTCTGCGGGTGGTGAGCCCACAGGAGGGTGGACGTCATGGTCCTTGATGTTAGTTCATAGGGGTGCTGCATGTTTTGGGTTGATGGGGGAAACCGGAGTGCCCGGAGGAAACCCATCCAGACACGGGGAGAACATGCAAACTCCACACAGAAAGGCCCGGGTGACCCGGAGATTGAACCCGTACCTTCTTGCTGTGAGGCCTGAGTGTTGCCACTCAGCCACCGTGCCATTAAATAAAATAAATTAAATATCTCTCTTGTGCTTTCATTAATTTTAAACATTTTCTTTAGACACATCATCCATCGTTATTTTTTCCTTGTACATTTTATTAAATTTAGTAACACGACTACAACTTCTAAAACAAGGACTTAACCAGTTCAGAGGAGAGAGCTCAGAGAGAGAATCTCTAATAGAAACCACACTGAGGACCTGGGTTTGGCTGAGGACCTGAGTTTTGGCTGAGGACCTGGGTTTAGGGTGAGGTCCTGAGTTTTGGGTGAGGTCCCGGGTTTAGGGTGAGGACCTGAGTGTAGGTGAGGACCTGAGTTTTGGGTGAGGTCCTGAGTTTTGGGTGAGGTCCCGGGTTTAGGGTGAGGACCTGAGTTTTGGGTGAGGTCCTGAGTTTTGGGTGAGGTCCAGGGTTTTGGGTGAGGTCCAGGGTTTTGGGTGAGGTCCCGAGTTTTGGGTGAGGTCCCAGGTTTTGGGTGAGATCCCAGGTTTTGGGTGAGGTCCCGGGTTTTGGGTGAGATCCCGGGTTTTGGGTGAGGTCCCGGGTTTTGGGTGAGATCCCGGGTTTTGGGTGAGATCCCGGGTTTTGGGTGAGGTCCCGGGTTTTGGGTGAGGACCTGGGTTTTGGGTGAGGTCCCGGGTTTTGGGTGAGGTCCCGGGTTTTGGGTGAGGTCCCGGGCCTGGTTCCACATGATGAGGTGGCTCAGTGGCTTTGGCATTAACACCTCCTCAGACGCTCTCGGTGGCGTCAAATTAACACTGCCCCACAAAACAGCACTTTGAGTTACGGCCCCTTCGTTGTCACTCGTGAAAAAAGGAAAAACAGAACCGACAACAGGAGGAGGAGAAAAGAGACTCATTTGGCTCCAGTTTCAGCGCGTGGAAATGCTAATCCAGGGTTTTGTTGAAGATGAAGCGAGAATCCCACATCTGAAACTGTTCACTGAAGACAATAAAGAAAATGCGCCCATTACCGTCACAACTGTAAATAGATAAAAATAACGCAAAGTGGCCGTGTAATAAACTGCAATTGTCGGTAATTACACACTGACAGTTTAGAAGTTGTAGTTGTCAGGACGCGCTGTTGTTCACGCCAAGAAACCTTGGCCAAAGTTTAAGATCTAAATACTTAAATCTATCAAAAAAAATGAGAAAGAAAGTAGTGACATTCTAAAATCATCAAGATCATTTTGCTTTACAATTTCTCTTCAAATAAACAACCTCTAGACTAGAATGAAGCGTCTCTGTGAGTGTTCATGGGCTGGAAATAAGTTCTCAGATGCCAAATTCTAGATAAAATTCTTTAAATTCTGCTAAATTCTAGATAAACATACTTAAAATGAGTTTATAATTAGTGTTCATGGCCTGATAATAAATTCAAAGATGCTAAATTGTAGATACAAGTGCTTAAATCAGTCTGACATGATCGTAGTTCAGTCTGTATCAAGCAAATCTGTATCACTGAATCTAAAAACAAGTGAAGTGCTGCAGGGAAAACTCTGCTTCTTCTTTTAAACATTTATGGCCTAAATTTAAGATTTTCTGACGAGTTGAGTCATGGACGAAATATATGTGACGACTTTTAAACTTATACAACCAATTCAGAAATAATAAGTAGATAATAAATCTGAAAACAAGATGAAGAATCTGACAGTAGGTTTAAAATCTTGGCCAGATCAGAGAAATATAGTGTAGTGTGTAGTTCTCTGTGTGATCACTGGGGGCAGAGTGGAGCTGCGGCGTACATTCCCACACAAGCACAAACCAAAAGCTCTTCATTATTTACGCTCCTGGCTCCGAGCTCACGTCTGATGTCTGTTCACCAAATGTCTCTGAGAGGAATGCAGCTCAGATCAGAGTTTATGGCAAACAAAGATAAGAGCACAGTTCTCCCTCCGTCTTAAACACACGTTGCATTTGGTATCGCGTCACACGGCTCCATCTTTCAGAGGATATCATTCAGAGTGATGTAAACATCTGCAGAGAGACGGCAGATAGTGGAGGTACAGGAGACACACTCCCTCATACACTATTCTGTATATTTATTGGCAAGCTGCAAGGGCTGCACCGATATCCAAGTCTCACGATACGATATCATCCCGGTCTGAAGCTCACGGTACGATATTCATTACGAGATCATGGGAAAGCTCACGATATGGTGGGGAGGCTCACGATATTACGATATTCTACAGAATAACAAGGCTGACTCTAAAATGCTCTGACCAGTCATTTGGTGCAGCATTTATTGTCATTATGGATGGAATGAAATCCAAATCTCTCTGTACGATATTTTCACCATAAACATCTCACTGTACCAGATTTATTACAATATAAAACTGTGAATCTGTGACTTTTTCCTCTAAAAATGCCTTCACAAGACTTAATCCAAAGAATGAAGATTTCAAAGTGCTTAGAACAGTTATTTCTTCATGGCGTTTGCACTGAAACGGAGCAAAGGATCATGGTCTATGTAGTTTTTTTTTTAAGTTATTTCTATATCAGAACTATTCATTTAAGCAAAGAGACTTGGGATTCGATACGTTGTGATGGTCCATCTTATTATTGTGAAACGTCTGACGATACGATATCACCATATTTCAGTTACATCCCTACAAGCTCCACGATGTAATAGTTCTGATAAAGGGTCCGCCACATGTCATTGCTTTGCCTGGATTGTTCCACAGTATGACATAAAATTTTCCTCTCTGTGGATCCAGTTGTGTGTAAAATCCCTCAGTCATCCAGATAAAACCCATGGCAAAAGGAGAAATTGAATTTGTCAACTGGACAAACATTTATTTTGGTTGACCAGAAGTGAAGCAGCAGCTTGGATGAGCTGTGAAACGTATTTCCCTGGTTCATGTCGGATGTTGCCCAGGTCCAAGGAATGCCCAGGGAGTTTGTGTGTTTGCTCAGACACATTTATTTATTTATTGAATCCCCATTAGTCTTCACGGGGTTAATGACGATCCTTCCTGGGGTCCAAGTTAGCATGTAATTTACAATAAAATGTTCTATAAGGACTATAAAAGTTCACACATAACACAGTCCTGTTCCATAGTCACTACGTCATAAACGTTCACAATAAAATACCCGAAAATTACAATGAATAAATAGTGGCTAAATATAATTATGTACAATCTCCAATATATTTCTTTAACATTTTCTTAAAACATGCTTCATGCATGACTAGTTAAGATTTGGGGTAGTTTATTCCAAATGACTATTGCTCTGTACAGAACAGATCTTTTTAGGGGATATGAAAAATGAGGGGGAACATTGTCCATGAGTTGATCAAACTGGCACCAAAACACCATCAGTAAACTTTGCAGCTTTTTCTTCCTCCCCAAAACACCTTTAATCTCCTTATTTTGTCTGATGATTCGACTGAAGGCTCGAGATAAAGAGCGAATAGAAGAGGGGACGTCGGGCACCCCTGTCTAGTGCGTTTAAATCACTCCTAAAAACGCACCTTTTTTCACTGGATTCTAACAAGTGAGACGTATATTTCCTGTGAATTAACATGAGTATCTCGTCTTCTTGTTTTGTGACTTTGCCTGCGATTGTCTTTGTCTTTTCTAAATTTGTGTACAGGGCTGTAAAGGTTTTAAAGTGCTGTTTAAATAAAGCTGCTAGAAAAGCAAAGGCTTGTGTCAGATCTGTGGATATGCGACACCATTCACAGTGATGCATGTTTTGTTTCCATTTTACAGTAAGAACACAAGTATTTCAATATGTGAAGGAGATGTACAGTGGAGCTAAAAGCTAAAACAATCAAAACAGAAGATTTAAAAGGTAATCGGAACAACACAGAAATGAATTTTGTCCAGAAAATCTAATTAAATGTATCTCAAACCAGGAATAAAACAGGTAATCGGGTAATGCAATATATGAAAGAGCCGTTTAAAGCCGTACTGTGGAAAATACCAGCTAAAACAATAACATCTCCATGGAAACAAAATAGAAAATGGTATCAGAAGAACACGGAAACTAAGGTCTACGAAGAGGTCAGAGACAGTTTTATTAACCACACTGGAGTTTATGATGAAATCTCCAAAAGGTAAAATCACAAACTCTGAACCTGATAATTTCTTTAAGTGACTGAACCACAGAACTCAACATTACAACACAACTGTGCATCTGAGCAGGACTCGTGTACTGGCCCCTGGGGGCCCGTCCTGATGTCATCTGAATCACAGCAGAAAGTAAATAAATCTCCAAAACAGTGAATCTCCCACAGTTACAAAATGAGCTGAGAATGACATCATCACATTCAAGAGCCACAGTATCAGTGTAGTAGTAATAATAGTAGTAGTAACAATAGTAGTAGTAGTAGTAGCAGTAGTAGTAGTAGTAGTAGTAGTAGTAGCAGTAGTAGTAGTAGTAGTAGCAGTAGTAGCAGTAGTAGTAGTAGTAGTAGTAGCAGTAGTAGTAGTAGTAGTAGTAGCAGTAGTAGCAGTAGTAGTAGTAGTAGTAGTAGTAGCAGTAGCAGTAGTAGTGGTAGTAGCAGTAGTAGTAGTAGGAGTAGTAACAGTAGTAGTAGTAGTAGTAGTAGTAGTAGTAGTAGTAGTAGTAGTAGTAGTAGTAGTAATGATGATGGTGGTAGTAGTAGTAATGGTAGTGGTAGCGAAGTGGTAGTAGTGATAGTATTAGTAGTAGTAATGGCAGTGATAGTAGTAGTAGTAGTAGCAGTGGTAGTAGTAGTAATGGCGGTAGCGGCAGTAGTAGTAGTAGCAGTAGTAGTAGCAGTAGTAGTAGTAGTGATGGTAATGATGGTAATTAGTAGTAGTGGTAGCAGTAGTAGTAGTTGTGGTGGTAGTGGCAGTAGTAGTAGTAGTAGTAAGTGGTAGTAATGTAGTGGTAGTGATAATAATGTAGTAGTAGTAGTAGTTGCAGTAGTAGTAGTAGTAGTAGTAGTAGTAGTTGCAGTAGTAGTAGTAGTAGTAGTAGTTGCAGTAGTAGTAGTAGTAGTAGTAGTAGCGGTAGTAGTAGTAGCAGTAGTAGTAGTAGCAGTAGTAGTAGTAGTAGTAGTAGTAGTAGCAGTAGTAGTAGTAGTAGTTGCAGTAGTAGTAGTAGTAGTAGTTGCAGTAGAAGTAGTAGTAGTAGTAGCAGTAGTAGTAGTAGTAGTTGCAGTAGTAGTAGTAGTAGTAGCAGTAGTAGTAGTAGTACTAGTAGTAGTTGCAGTAGTAGTAGTAGTAGTAGTAATAGTAATGTAGTAGTAGTAGTAGTAGTAGTAGAAGTAGTAGTAGTTGCAGTAGTAGTAGTAGTAGTAGTAGTAGTAGCAGTAGTAGTAGTAGCAGTAGAAGTAGTAGTAGAAGTAGTAGTAGCATTAGTAGTAATAGTAGTAGCAGTAGCAGTAGCAGTAGTAGTAGTAGCAGTAGAAGTAGTAGTAGTAGTAGTAGTAGTAGTAGTAGTAGCAGTAGTAGTAGTTGTAGTTGTAGTAGCAGTAGTAGTAGTAGTAGTTGCAGTAGTAGTAGTAGTAGTAGTAGTAGTAGTAATGTAGTAGTAGTAGTGATGATAATGGTAGTGGTAGTAGTAGTGATGATAATAGTAGTAGTTGCGGTAGTAGTAGTAGTGGTAGTAGTAGTAGTAATAATAGTAGTATTAGTGGTAGTAGTAGTTGCAGTAGTAGTGGTAGTAGTAATGTGGTAGGTAGTAGTAGTAGTAGTGGTTGCGGTAGTAGTAGTGATGGTAGTAGTAATGTAGTAGTAGTAGCAGTAGTGGTAGTAGTAGTGGTTGCGGTGGTAGTGATGATAGTAGTAGTAGTAATGTGGTGATGAGATTAGTAGTAGTGGTTGCGGTAGTGATGGTGGTCGTGGTGATGGTAGTAGTGGCAGTAGTGGTAGTGGTAGTGGTAGTAGTAGCAGTAGTAGTAGTGATGGCAGTAGCAGTGGTAGTGGTAGTAGTAGTGGTGGCGGTAATAGTAGTAGTAGTGGTGCTAGTGG